>JAVDBV010047858.1:0-14291 GCA_032619315.1 Piper longum
TAGCGCTGTAGGCTGGTGGTTTCGAGGAGGGAAACACGCCGCACGGGAAAGATTAGGGCGAAAAATAAAACCCTAGATCAGACCTGTGACAGCAGGCATAGTTGGTTTGGGAAGACTTGTGCTATCACCGTCTAGCATGGAAATGACAGACGCCATAGCTGGTCGATCAGTAGCATCCTCTTGAACACACAGTAATCCGACATTGATGCATTGCAGAACTTCTTGTGAATCATATTCTTCTCCCCATACCAGATCAATCAGCTCCATCCCGCTACCTTCTACCCACGAGTGCCACACCTACAAAATTGTTCCCTTCCATTTTACAAATGTTGATTCTTCTGAGCCAGTGTAGCTGATACACAATAACAATTCAAGAAGAAAAAAATAAAAGAACTTCAAGTGCATACATTCCCCAGTAGGTGTATTGAATGTTTGGAAAGGTAGAACTCTGTGTTCTTCTTTCCTGTGACAGTTTCTATAAGCAACATCTGAATTCATCTTATTTTTCGGAGAAGTTACCATCCAATGCGTATTCAGGTTCCATGTATCCACTGTAATTGTGAGTGACCACAAGAAATTGGTGAGATGTTTTTGCTATTTATGAATGTATGATTAAAATTGAGACTTAGAGAGTTTGCACTCACAATGTACCAACAACTCCGTTTGTATTAGCCTCAGCCAGGTTGCCTCCAAGGATCCTGGCCATTCCAAAATCTAAAATTTTTGGGTTCATTTCACCATCCAACAAGATGTTGCTCGCTTTCAGGTCTCTGTGAATTATGTGAATTATTTTTAATCTGGAATACTTGTATAGATATAGAAGGTTGTTGGGTTAATCCCACATCCCATTTGGAGGCAATCGGTGACTTGTATATAGGCTAATAGGAAAACCTTAATTTTTAAGCTAGCTTTTGGATTAAGAGAGGCTCATGAACCTGTTGCAAGTCACTTTTTGGGCCCGAAGGGCCCAACAAGTGGTATCAGAGCAAAGGTTAGTTTTGGTGTTGCCTCAATTAGCCACACAATTTATCGGCCGGTCTGAATTTTTGTCTCCCGATTTGTCGGTCGGTCTGAAGTTGGCCCGAATTGTTGTCATCTAGAACCTCACTAAGACATGTTGCCTCCGCATGTGGTGAGGGGGAGATGATTCGAGTGTTGTGATGTGTGAAGGGGAGATTGTTGGGTTAATCACATATCCCATTTGGAGGCAATCGGTGACTTATATATAAGCTAATGAGAAAGCCTTAATTCTTAAGCTAACTTTTGGATTAAGAGAGGCCCATGAACCTGTTGCAAGTCACTTTTGGGGCCCAAAGGGCTTGTTGGGCCCTTCGGGCCCCAAAAGTGACTTGTAACAAGTTCATGGGTCTCTCACCCCTCTTCACACATCACAATACCCGAATCATCTCCCCCTCACCACATGTGGAGCCAACATGTCTTGGTGAGATTCTAGATGACACCAATTCAGGCCAACTTCGGACCGACCGACAAATCGGGAGACAAAAATTCAGACCGGCCGACAAATCATGTGACACAAATTTGGACCGGCCGACAAATTGTGTGGCTAATTGAGGCAACACCAAAACCAACATTGGGTCTGATACCACTTGTTGGGCCCTTCGGGCCCCAAAAGTGACTTGAAACAGGTTCATGGGCCTCTCTTAATCCAAAAGCTAGCTTAAGAATTAAGGTTTTCCTATTAGCCTATATCCAAGTCACTGGTTGCCTCTAAATGAGATGTAAGATTAACCCAACAAAGGCCTTGTGCAATTCCTTCTATAATTTTAAAACGAGGCTTCTAATCTAGTAGTGCCTTTTGTTTCCCATCTGTTGATAAGTAGAGAGCTTAAATATGAGTGTCCATAATGGGAGAAGGTAGGAAAGAACTTTGAGAGTGAATATGAACAAATTATCACTTCAACGTTGACGTCATCATAGAAAGTGAGACGTCGATATTTGAAGTTGTCAATGGTATATACAATTCTTCAATTTCAGAGTGTAATGTAAACTAACCAAATAAAAATTTATCCAAGCTTTTGTTTGGCAGAGACTCATAGCTGAGCATTTTCTCATCTCCAGGGACACACCAACCCAGAAGCCTCACAAGATTTTTATGCTGGAGTTTGGCAATGAGCTCCACTTCATTTCTCAACTCCATTAGGCCTTGTCCGGAGCTTTTCGACAATCGATTGACAGCAACATCTTGACCCATTAATCTTCCCTGAAAATTTATACATCTCCAACTGTTTATTTTCTCATTTCAAAGGTCTTGAAATTAAAAGTAGGGGTGGTACCTTGTATACTGGACCAAACCGTCATTGTCCAGGCTTGTTAGCTTCTGTGAAGTTGTCGGTTGCAAAGCCAAACCATAAGCAAAGCAAGAACAGTTACTCAGACATTGATCCTCACATTCTCCCAAGCTTGATCGACTCTCCACAGACAATGGCAAGTCAGGCAAAGTCATCTGCTCCAACTTCAAGAACCCATCACCTCCCTCCTCACAATCCAACTCCCTGTACCTCACACACACAGAACACCAATTCCTCATGCTCCATTCCTCTTCAAACTTGGGCACATACCCTTGTAGACACTCACAGTATGCCTCCGACCCCCTACCAAGTGCAGGTACTGAATGGTCCAAATGCATTATACGCATCACATGCGTTATAATTGGGTACCAACCAAACAAGCTCCCATCTTCGAGAGTCCTCCCACAATAGAAGCTGCTCAACGCGACCAGTATATGTCAGCACAGATCTGACCTGGACGGTATCATCTGATGGTGCAAACGTCATATAAATTTCTTGGTCGATGACCACAACAGTGTAATAGGACACACAGTTAGCGCTCCGTGTTAGGCCACCGGAGAAGCCTCCGACCCATGCCCCACTTATCCACAAGCGATCATAGCCTCTCCACCCGATGATTTGTACAAGCGAGCTCTGATGTTCAGCTCCTAGAGAAAAAGATCCGGGTGCTGCGTCGTCGGCATCTCTCCATGAACCAATGTTCCATGCGGCTCCAGTAGTCAAGTTCATCCTCAGTCTCATACCGGGAAAGAACATATCCAAAGGGCAGTCGAAACTCTCCCACAATACCGTATCATTTCTGTGCCTAAGGACAAGATTTCCAGATTGCAAAAGAGATGCGCTTAAGTCTTCGTTACTGCTGACGGATTCGGTTATGTTGGTGCTCCATAGGGTGTTGTTCCTTCCATCCAAGACCACCAAATTGTCAGACTTATCGATGGGAAGAGACCCAACAGAATCTATAATTGGGTTGTCTCTGTTTGCCACCCAGAGAACAGTAGGGCCCGGAATGTTGTTGTACCATATTCCGACGTACCGAATGCTCGAGTTCCCGGGGATGAAGCCCAAGACGAAAGTTTCACCTACTGATATGATCGTCTCGTTGTCCTTGACAGGTTCTCTGGTGTTATCCTATCTTGTGCCAAGGAGATGACAATAAGATAACACCAGGAGAGCAGCAAGATTGGGAGAGAAGAAGAAACCATGTCTAGAGAAATCAGTCTTCAATGGATGGTGAAGAAAGAGTAGAGGGGAGTTTATTAACAATTTTTTTTTAATATAAAGGATATATATTAATTAACAAGGCTTTGAACTAGTGCCTTTTGGAGATTATTTTCTAAATTCTGCCCAGTGAAAAAAAAAGAGAGCATAAATGTCACAAAAACATATATTTTATTATAACGATTAAACTACCCTTGAATTAACTTTGATTAAAGCAAATAAAATTTAAGCCGACCTCTATTTTTTACGCCTTGGTTGAATCATAACGGGTTTCCACCTGGGTTGGCCACATTAACTCTTTTTTTTTTTAAAGCTAAAGCTCGCACTCAGTCACTCTTGTTTATTCTATTTTTTAAAAAAAAAAAATTGGTGTCACTCAAAAGTAAAATTTAAAAAAAATGATATCAAAAGTAAAATTTTGTATTTAAAAAAAAAAATTAACAACTTTGGGGGAATGGGGCAATATCCTCTCCACTTTGTTTTCTTAAAATTGTTAGGCCCCCACCCAAGCTTATAAACTGTTGTTGGACCTTTCAAGCACTAAAAGGGATTTTAAATAGCCAAAGAAAACTCGCAATGGGTGTTACGGGCCTCTCTTAATCTGGGTCTTTCTTAATCAAAAAGTTAGCTAAAGGAATAAGTCTTTCTCATTACCCTATATACAAGTCCCCAACAATATTCACGAAATAGGATAATCCCAACAACTCCAAAACATCCACGAAGTAGGATAATTCCAACAACTCCAAAATAATCATCGTTTTTCATCGGCACACACACTTTCATAAGACAACACCCAACCTAAAAAGCCATGAAGGAGACATCCACAAACAGCATAGAATCATAAGGTGGAACCCATGAAGGAGACATCCAAAATCAACGTAAGCAAACCCAATTCAAACTTGGCGCTAATACCACTGATAGGCCCTTTGGGCCCCCAAAAAGGGACTTGCAATAGGTGTCACGGGACTCTTTTATTCCAAAAATTAACTTAAAGAATAAGGTTTTCCTATTAACTTATATACAAGACACCAATAACATCCACGATCAATGTGAAATAATCCCAACAAAAATTTTGGCGACCGACAAAAAAAAATTTAGGATCCGATTAATCAATCTAGTACTTGCCTACAAAATCCTTATGTCAAAGTTTGGCTGGTTGATTTTAATGTAAAGTTGATGTACAGAAAGAAATTAAAATATCGGACAAATACTTCAATCACAAGTTCTCAAAGTTGATCATAAAGAATAGGTTTGGATCACTTGTATAATTAAGATTCCACAAAGAGTTGGCGTATGAATCAGGGAATTCCTAGCCAGTCTTCAGTGTTGATTACACATTGGCCCGGTCATGGGGTGGTTGCAGTAAACGGTCATCCAATTTATTAATTTATTAATCGTCTAAATTAAATTAAATAAAAATAGTAAAAACCTTATTCACTGTATAAGAAAAATGGTTAATTTTTTTTAATTTAACCTAAGTGACATTGAATATAATTGATAATGGTAGAAAATTCTAAAATAATCGATTTAACAGAATATTATTTAAATATTTTATATACAATTGTTATTTTAAAAAATAATAATCAATAATTAGGTAATTTATTAATTTCTTCTCTTCACAACACAAA
Source organism: Piper longum (assembly GCA_032619315.1). Lineage (NCBI taxonomy): Eukaryota > Viridiplantae > Streptophyta > Magnoliopsida > Piperales > Piperaceae > Piper > Piper longum. Next base: position 5,159 of record JAVDBV010047858.1, read on the forward strand.
ATTTATAATAAGTAATTAATCATAAATCAAGTAAATTATAATATATTAAATTTTTAAATTTTTCAATAACATTATATTATGTAAAGATATAAACTAAATTCAAACATAAATGTTATACTCTATATTTATTTGCATTATAATACATCAGGATTAAGATTTAGAAATGACAGGCAAAAATAATGAAAAAAAAAGAATAAAAACAAAATAATTAAGCAATATAAACTATAACAATTAAATTTCTAAAATATCTTCAATTTATTATTCTATATATATTTAGTTTTAAAAGTTAGAAATGTATGTATATAGCTATAGTAAACATCAAGGTTGTTATCATTACTATAAAAGAAAATACTATACTAAAATGTTAAATTTTCTCGAAATGCCAAAGACTATCATCACTTATTTAAAATTTATTTTATATCTATTAAAAATTTATTTTTAAAAATTGATAAATTTATCTTGCCCACACTGCGCGCTGACATGCTCATTGTTCTATGTATAACTATAAAACTCATTTATACATCAACATTAATCTTAAAACTTTTGATTATCAAAGTATTAATTTAATGAATTCACTTAATTTATATTATTTATGTACTAATTTTATAATTTCGAATACCAAATTAATATTTTGGATGGTTAAAACATTTTATATTTAATTTGTGAATGAGAGAGTATTTAGATAACTTAATTATTAACCAACTTAATAAAGTTGGGTTTATAATATATAATTTTTAACCAATTTAACATATTTTAACAATTTAACCAACAACAAAATGGTGAAAATTTGATTGTGGCCGAACCTTACAAACTTAGTTAATGGTTTGATTATGGTAATTTTTTTTAAAATGGTAAATGATTATAGTAATGTCATCGACCGAACTGAAACTAAGCAATTTACAGCCCTACCTATATTCATCTCATTGTTACTTAAAAATCAACCATTAAAGAATTTTAATATTTTATAATTATGAGTTATTATTTCTTGATTCTAAAATTCGAACAATTAAACCGATAAATCATTCACCTTCTTAATAATGTTCACCATTTTTATCTAACAAGAGATTATCAGTGAGTTACTAGCATACTAATTTAAACTAGCTCATTGTTAGGTTTCTAATTGAAACTTAACAAAATTGGGATAGATTGGTGGCACTAGTCTCAATCTAGGTGAATTTGAATATTGGGATCACCAATCTCAATTGCTCTTGGAGTGGCATAATCCTCCTTACATATTTAGACTAAATAATTTGGATTTTCTTTATTAATATTGTTGTTGAAATTAAAGAGAGAATATAGCCCCTATTTATAAACTCAAAGAGGGGCAAGACCATAAACCTAGTAAGGGGTTGCATAATCTACATTCTTAATATACTAAAATTTAGGAGTTACACTGACTAATAAAGACTCCACTTCAAACCATAAAAATCAGTAATTGATGCCCTAATTTGTAATATGATGGAGATCATCTATTTAAATTTACTATTTTTTGAATTTATGTAATTTTCTTATTCTAAGGATATATTTGTAATTTCATTAATTTAAATAGGGATATTTTGCTAATAATCAAATTAGAGTTTTTTATCTTCCTCTTATAAATAAGTATAGCAGCCTATTATACGCGAATGATTATTGATGAAGTGATAAATTATTGGGTATGTATCCTTTATCCAGGTTTTATTCCCTTATTTTCTTAGATCTTTTTTTTTTCTTAATTTAATTAACCTTAGTTTTCCCTTCTTTTTATTAAATTAGTCATCTTCATGATATCTCCTGCATTAATTAGTACCTCAACCTTTTCTTCTCTGTCATTTTGATTTTCGTTCTTTTTGCTTTGTGCACCTAATATTATTCTTCCCATGACTGATCATCCATATTTTTCATCGACAACACATTAAAATGATTTTTGGAAACGGTTTGTAAATTACTGGACTTTCATTTTTCTGCTTCTGGATAGACTTTTAGCGGATTGCAATGAAAGGCTTGACAAAATACTTATAAGCATATTTGAGAGTTTGTGTGCGGAGATGCAAACGGTGGTTGGGCATGATACGTCAGCCGTCGGCGAGGGCCAAGACGTCCACTACAGTAAGAACATGGTGCGGCCCGCGGATCTTGTTTCCAAACCGAAGATTGTCCTCTCAGCTTCGGCAGATGTACAGAATGCATGGGAATCGATTCAATCCTCTCTATTCCAGCCCAACCACTCTAGAAGCATACCAAAAAATAGGCCGGGGCATGGTTAGGTCATCCGACCGAACCAAACTATATTCGGTAGTTCGGTTAGGATGTAATTCGGTTTTTTATTTTTATTTTGGTTCAACCGAAATCCTCTTATTTATTTACAGTTTATTTGATTCGGAATCTGTTTCTGAACTAAATACCTAAAATCCAAATTCCAAATACCCCCACCGCCTTCTTCCTCCTTTGCCTCCATGAATGATTTTTCACCGCCTTCTTCCTCCTTCGCCTCCATGAATGATTTTTGCAATCCCAAGCAATACAAATCGGAGAAATCACCACCAATTTTTCCCATTGAATCACAGTGGGTTGTATTCCATTGTTGTCAATGAAAGAATTTGCTAATGCATACAAAATTCCAACCAACAAATTGGATCGACAACAAATCCAATCACAAAAATTACGTCGTATAATTATGACTAATTAAAGATTCTAAAAAAAAACTTATTTTGAGAATTGTCATAATACCAAATTCCAAATTCCAATCACAAAAAACCCAAACAACAATGTACAGACATACTTGCCATATGAGAATCAACAACCGAAGAATTAAATAAAACATGGTAGAAACTGTTCCTTACAGCGGAATAGGATTGACTAGTGTTTGCCTATTAAATAAGTATGGTCCAAGGCGCTTCACTAACCTTTCGGACCCATTATAAAACCCATCTATTCTTATCTAGTCTTATTAATAAAAGTGGGTATTCAATACTAATATGAGATTAAAAGTAAAAGTATCAGTCAATTATAATATAATAAATATTTTAAAAATACTATAAAAATACCTCCTTCGCGGGTCACGCATTCGAATCTTACTAATCATAATTTTTTTAAAAAAATAAAAAAAAAAATTTAACGATAGATGGTCATGGGTTCGAACCCAATTAATATTAAGTTCTAACTTCCTATTTATAAGAGTCAGTCTAACTATCTTAAAAGTATAATAAAAAATTAAATAATTATATATAATTCATCTTTTCATTCAAATATGATATACCTTTAAAGTTAATCAATTGTATATATTTTAGATATTAAATTATTATATTATCTCATTATTCAATGAGAATTTATGCATAAAATTCAAATTTATCATATATAGGTCATGTATGACACGGCAACTTGCCTAGTTATCTACTCTTGTTAATAAAAAATAATAATACTACCTTGTGATTAGAGTAAGAGATTTAACTAATTAAAATATAATAACAATATCTGCTACATTGATGGAGCACAAGTTCAAACTCAGTTTACCTCAATTTCTAATTTCTTATAAAATAAATAATAATAATATCTCACACCGTAGAGGTCTCGGTTCGAACTCTACTAACTTAACTTTAATTTCTAACTTCATTTTAACAAGATTCAGACTAATTCTCTTGGGAAAAAATACAATAAAATTTAATTATTATAATTTATCTTCTCATTTAATTAAGATATATGTTTAAAGTCAACTAGAGTTTATATCTAAGATATTAAATTATTATAATCTATCTCATTTAATTTTTTAAATCACACATTGCATGATATTTTGTCTAGTTATTATTATTAATAATACAATGGAACTCAATACAAGCCTGAGAATAAAACTAGGATAATTAATCAAAATTTAAGAAAAATCTAAAAAATTTAATAAAAATACCTTTTACACAAGATTAAGGGTTCCAACCTTGTTAACCTCAACTTATTAAAAAAATAATAAAAATATCTTTCATAGTAAAAAGTCCACGAGTTCAAATTTCACTAATATCAATTTCTTCAAAAAATATTTAAAATATATTTCAAGGTAGAAAGTCACGGGTTTAAACCTGACTAACCTGAATTTTTAACTTCTTACTAATAAAAATTTATCTAATTGTATTAAAAATATATAATTAAAAAAATAAATAATTACAATTTTTTCATTTAAATAAGATATATCTTTAAAGTCAATCAATATCTATATTTAAGATATTAAATTATTACATTATATTTTTTTATTCAATGAGCATTTATGTATAAAATTAAAATGTATCTGGTATGTATAAAATCTAAATTTATCTGGTATAAGTATCACATGTCGCGACATCTTGCCTAAATTAGAACAAGTCAATGTGAGAAGTTATGGGAGCTTTATTCCGAAACAAAGATAAAATTCATCCACAACAGAAGGCATTTTCAATGAATGTATAAATCAGGTGTTAGTGGAAATGAACAGTAGTTAATAATTAACACCACCAATTTCACAAATTAATTTAAAAGAGTGCATTTTTTAACTCTCGTAGTAAAAAGCATCCGGCTATAAAAAATTTTGTTAATTTATATGCGTTCGATGTTCCAAATAACCTTCGGCTATCCAGAGGAAAAATAAGAAGATGAAGAAGTGTATTTAACTCTCGTGTGAATGACTAGCCAGGGCAGGACCATGCAGATATCAATCTACTTACAAGACCAATAAGCTGTAAGTAGCTTAAATTAAATCAAACTGATTCTGAAAGAATACGTCGATATATACAAATCGTCACAAGAATAAATTTGTTGGTAGCGTTGAGGCAGCACAACCCAGTCTTGTGATATATAATTTTGTGGGCATCAAGTTTCAGCTTTAAGACATGAATACTTTCATAGACGTCAAGATGTCAAGAAATGAGTTGTTTAAAAACAAGCGGAATGAATCTCTTATATTGGGGCGGCACTTAGGGGGTTCGGTCCTTGGTATTTTTAGTGTGAGGCAAACCCACAATTTTATTTTTATTATGTGGAAGCCAGGTACCCAACCCATCAATCACATTATATCTTCCCATGCATATAGTAAGCAAGAAGACGATAAAGCGTCTGATCGAGCCATAATTTTTTTTATTTTTGCAACTCAATTTTTCTGGGCCAAGCTCGTAATAATGTTCGAATTTGGCAGATCTTGGCATAATAACCGCCGGTGGAACAAAGAAGTTGGCCTCCGCAGCATGAGTACAGAAAGGTCTAGAAAAGTGCTGCTGGAGTTCTTTGGTGTGCAACGCAAAGTTTGATAAAGGAGAGAAGGATGGGGCGAAGGAGGAGTAGGAGCTGATTGCCACGTACTGGGCAGGCAAGGTGGGGAATGCATATTTTAAAGGATGATCTTGATCCTGGTTTTGCTAATCTTTTTCAGTTGTCGCAGGAAAAGGAAAAGAAGGGTGGGACGGTGGATCACTTGTAGTTTATTGACAAAAAAAATAATATCAAATAGATATATTTTTCTAAAAATACAGTAATATGGTTGATCTTTCCCAACAATTATTTTCATTTTTATAATTTCAATCTGAGTTCAGTTTATTGAATGTATGGGAGTTACTGTTTTTCAACATTTTATATCGATTAGAAAGATTAATTGGACATAAAATCTGTTAGTTTTTATTGTATTGATTATTATTTTGTATCATATGATTGTAATGATATTATCCTTACAATTGTTGTTTGTGTATAGCAAAGCTTCTTCGATTTTTTGTTGTTTAATCAGATGTTCACGGTGCATGAGCGTTTAAGTGAGTGGAAAGCTATCAACCAGGATAAATCGAAGTAAAAAATAAAATATACATCATATAAATAGTAAATTAAATATCATAAAAATTATGTTTTAAAAAAATCATGAAGTAACAACCCACCCATTTCTATTTCGAAATGTATACTACTGTCATGTTTTTCATTAATAATTCTAGTGTCTTTTTTAAAATATTACAAGATAGATTATAAAAGATCAATGTTCTCTTCAAAAACAATGAAAAGAAGCCGTGTATTTATTTTTTAATTTTATTATTTATTTTTTTATTCATTTTTAAGAAAAGAAAATTCATGTTGATATACACTTAGATAGGTTGACGGTAAGAAAGGAATGGAAATAGCCAAATTGCATGGAATGGAAGCACGCATTAAAGAAGACAAACCAATTTGGGTTGAGTAGGAAAGCACTTGATGGTTTAACGCTCTCAAAAAAGCATGGCTATCAAAGTGTCGCTAAAAAATCTATACGCTACTCCGATTCAGAAAAACAGTGTTCTGAAGTAATTAAACTAGAAAGGACAATTCGAGTACACAGAGATCATAACCACTATTTGACCCTGTTTAAAAGCAGGACGAGTTTGCATATACATTCCAGAAAACAAGAAAAGCAACACAAACTAAATGACGCACCGAAACTAATCCATGACTTCCTTTTTTTTTTTTTTGAACCACTTATCCACGAAATTTACAAGTATTATCAGAGATTAAGAACGAGACAGCTAATGCGCAAAAAAGCATGTTACTGCCTACAAAAGGCAGTGTTTTTAAAGAATGTGAGAAACTAGATAAAAATACACCTCGTCCATTCATTTCCAATTATCCAAACATAACTAGATCTGGGCCAAGCTTATCTACATTATTATCATTCTTTCCCATAAGTATCAAGAGTTCTCTTTATCCAGATTATCAGAAATACGGTAATTGTTCCAACTAATACTTCCTAAATGTAAGATTTAAACGGCCAGTTCGGAGACCAGTTTCTTCCATCAAGGGTTTGGGTGCAGTATTTGATAAAATGCTGGGAACTCCATGAAAAATCATCCTGGATTCACCACCAAATATTAGAACATCTCCAGAGTGTAGTTCAATTTTTTCTGCACTATCATCACTCCTGTTCTCACTGTATGCAAACACAGCAGCGTCACCAATGGAAAAAGATACAACAGGTAACCCTTTCTGAAGACTTTCCTGAGTTTCGTCTTTGTCCTACATTAAAGAGATCAGATCACAAATTTTATTTTTCGAAAAATTAAGCACTTGCAAAAGCCCAAATAATCAGCAAACATTCTTGCAATGTTTCATGCAAACAAGAGCAAGCTAAATTAAACATTATGCCATGCAATAAACTCATAGCTATTAAAACAAATAAAGAAGAAAAAAAGTTCAAATCTGCACCTGATGGAGGCCAAGTTTTCCACTCTGAGTATAAAAATTCACAATACAAACATCAGGTGACATACTTGGCAGTATGTTTTCTAGCATTTCAGAACCAAATACTCGAGCATTCAAATGAGTGTGAGCCTCTGCAATGGCTTTTTCCACAAGCACCAAGAAAACATTTGAAATAGGAGGAGGTTTTGCACCATCATATCTTCGGACATCCCCATACGACTTTGTCTCTGGATCCCAATCTTTTCCTAGGCACATCATCTGCAAACTTAATTTCGCACCATCTCGATAACCAGGCTGGTAAAATCCACCAGGGCCTACTCCAAGGTCACGGCATTGTTTCACAATATTTACCTGCCAAAAGTAATCGATTTCAGGCCTTGTTCCCTAAACAAACAGCTAGTCTCCGAGGATCAAATCATAAAGGACTTAGTTTTCCAATGATCCTAAGTAACATCTATATCTCTCATCCTGTTTTACAAGCTACGTGCCCTAGCACCCAAAATCCAATAAGAAAACAAATCAAATAGCTGAAATGGAGGTCTCTCAGTGATTCTAACCCCACAAAGACAATCAGAATCCTATCTCTCCTAATTACCCTTTCCTGCTTAGGGATCATCCATTTGGTTTAAGCCTATAAAAAAATGAAAAAACTATCAAATAATCTCCGAAATTAAGTTCCATGATAAGATGTTCATTAAAATTCACATCTAGCAGGGAGTTCTTACGAATCTTGAATTCCAAGAAACCCAGTGGAAACCCATTGGTTAAAGATTAGATAGTGATTAATGGCAGTTCACCTGAAACTAGCTGTTGCCCGAAGTGGCACGTCTCTTAAATCACTGTTTCCTATAGAAATTAGAATCTGAACGCAATATAAAAACATGATCCTTTCTCTTAATCTACATAGATCAGTCCTAATTAAATCATAATTTATATAATGACGGTTGCGGGTTTGTTATCCCTTCAGTCATAAGTATGTGCAAGAAAGAGCAAGTGCATCATCCAGTGCAAAACATGATAAAAAAAATCGAACGCATACAAAATATAACGCAGGTGTCAAGAGCAAGCTTCAAATGAGATGCTAAAAAATACCTGATCCTTAAGACTGATAAACTTTCTCAATAGAACCATTCCTGGCCTAAGCTCCTCAATAGCGCTCTCATTCACAAGCCTCTCAGCTTCTTTCCTCTTCTCCTTGTTTATGGCCAGCAAAGAAGATTTGAGCTTGACAGGCTTGTTTTTTACAACAGGGCAGATATCAAAAACTACCCTATCCTTGCTCCCCTCTGACAATGGAGAAGCGGCCTGATTCTCATCAACTTCAACACCCTTTCCCCTCATCTGCTCACTCGACGAATGCCCCACTTCAGTACGCAAAGCATCACCTTTCCTCAATCCCACCTGCAACCAACACCAAGAAAACCAACAAAAAAAAAAATCACAAACAATTCTTACATGGGCACCACCCACCTCACCCACACACACATGCCCAAGAAAAAACTAAACACAAACAACAAAAGCAATAAAAAAAACAGCAAAAGAACGCAACTTTTCTCAGTAAGCAGGCAAAAGAACACCTTTCAAAAAAAAAAATGCAAGCATGAAGGGAACCGAGAATGTGATGGTAGGAGATGTTACAGATGGAGAGGATCGACGAGTAGACCCTCGTTTGGAAGAGCTTCCATCCGTCATCCTTCTGATGGTGGATAAAGGACGAGATCGAAGAAGAGTAAAGCGGTAGGAGAAGAAAGTGGGGGGAGGACGAAGCATCACATTTTGAGGTCCTTCGACGCCATTAATGCAACCTTTTCGGTTTGTTCTCGCTCGCCTTTTCTTTTGGGCCTGTGAAAGACTGCCCACTAACTAATGGGCCCAATAAAAGCCCATTAGATTGGTTCTTGAACATACTTGCACCTTTTGTTGTAGAACAGCTTTGGATGTTCATTTTCGGAAAATTGACGAAATATATATATATATATATATATAT
>JAVDBV010047860.1:0-10153 GCA_032619315.1 Piper longum
GGCAAGCTCCGCCGCTCTGATCGGATGGTCGTCCAGGAACGCTCGACCCTTGAGGGACCTTTCCCGACCAGATTGCAACCCAATCGCTGCCCCGGCCGGCCGAATTTCTTCACCCACCGTCGTTACTAGTGTTCATGTCGTTTGTCGGCTATGAACGACTTAAAGTTTGTATTTCTAGTTTAATTCTTTTCTTTCTCATCGATTTAAGATTTAATTATTTCTTATTTATTTAAGACATTAAATCTCATTTTTAATCAATTTTTATTGTCAATTTCACATATTGCATGCATGGAAATTAAGAAGAAGAAGGGAAGAAAAATTACCCGAACGAGGAGGAAGACGGTGCCAATCCGAAGGAAGAAATAAAGATGATGTCCCCCCCCTTTTTTCCTCCTTTTATAATGATATAAAATGACGGCTAGGGTACGTGGAAGCACCCTTTCACCGTAATTCCTTTAACCCGGTAATTGGGTAATCGACATGATTCACTTAACCATTTAAACAGTTATATGGTATGGTTCACTTAACCGGTTAAATAGGTAAATAGTATGGTTCACTTAACTGGTTAAACGGGTCAATCATACTTAACCAGCTAACGATAATTATTTTAATTAAAAATTTTTTTTGTCACGTTCGATCCCACCGCGTCGACCGTTATTATTATTTTATTTATTTCATTTTATTTTATTTTTTTCGGGTCTTTACAATCTCCCCAACTTAGAAATATTTTGTCCCCGAAATATAGCATTAATTCAGTACATCTCCGGTACAAATAGTGTGTCAATATCTTCAGAGCAAACACCACTCCTCCCCGTTCCAAGTCATGGGTTGCATAATTTTGCTCATACATCTTCAATTGGCGCGAGGCATAAGCCACCACCACCTTACCATCTTGCATAGGGACACATCCTAACCCCACTAGAGATGCGTCACTCAAGACCACGAATCTTTCATTGCCATTTGGCAACGTCAAAACTGGTACAGTAGTTAGACTCTTCTAGTTAACCCTTTAACTCTTTGAGTTCATCTGGACCAATACGGTATGGTGCTTTAAAAAATTGGTGTTACTCCAGGTGCTAGGTCAATGACAAATTCAACCGCCCGCTTAGGAGGTAACCCGGGAAGTTCATATGGAAGTACGTCCTGAAACTCTGCTACCCCAGGAATCATGGACAATTCTTTGGATTCGGAATCATACCACACTAGGTTAGCCAACAAGGCTTGACAACTCTCACCGAACAACTCGGTTGCCTCACTGATCGACAAGATACAAGAAGATGGATCATGCCATGACCATTGGAAAATGACCCTTGTATATTTAAGGATAGGTTAGTCACTCCTAACGTTGTGACTTCACCGTCCCAGTTGCAGTGGTGACTCTGTAAGTCTTGGATAATGAAGATGTTTTGTGTAACACCCCAATTTCAGTTCAGTTAAGAACCAAATCAGAAATGTTACGATCGAGTCGAGACATGTTTAATATTATTAGTCTGTGAGACTCGATCCATAAAATAGAACAAAATAACCTTCTTGGTGTCATGAGAATGGAAGACATTGTCAAATAACCATCAAAATACATCAAATATAAATAATTGCAAGAAAGAAAGTCTTAGGTTGAGCTCAAGTGTGTGTAGCATTTATCTGTCATTCCGCCGAAGTCGATACAGGATTTGCGAGACGTATATATATTATAAGAAAACCTTCAGTAACGAATGTTACTGGTCCGATAAATAACTAACACAAACTGGCAAATGGGTATTCCATTACCCACGAAAACATATGAAACTTCAAGAATGCCTCACACCTGGCAGTAAGCAAACATACTTAAACAAATGCCGGCTCGCATGCACGGCTCGTAATTATAATTATACATACATACAGTGCTTACGCCCTCACACCTTCCATATCACCCGCCACTATACTCGAATGGCAAAATGAAAAATTAAGTTAGTGCCACATATTCCGGAAATGCGCTGCATTACGTAGTACCATCATACACCCGCACTACTTCATGGTTTGAAGGAGTACTAGCACGGTCCATACATATCTCCGTACCACTCATTCTCTTATTCGTGAAATCCTTAAAACAGCACGTACTTATATAATAGGCTTAGGGATGAGGCTTGTATAATAAATTTCTGAAGCCAAAGTTCGAAAACCAACAAGGGATCTCATCCTTGTAGTTTTATTAAACTTGCATATAAAACAAGGCTAAATGACCCGATATCGGAGGGATCCGATAAAACTCCGCCGATGTCGTCCTACGTATAAAACACGAATTATCCCAATCCAAATCCCCATTAACTAGTTGATAATTTAATTCTTAACATGTCCCTTACTTAATTTTTAGTATTTACCTTTATTTTAACTCGAACCCATTGAGTTCCCCCATATTTACCTGGTTACCATTCCCCTTTAACAATTCATTTAGCGACCCCAAAGCTCCCAGCTTTATTGCAACCAATCAGCAAAAGTCGGTATTTTCAACATGCCTGGCGACCAACCAGCAACATGGCGGCCTCCATTTGCTGCTATGTTGTCTCCAACTTAGCCACCACATGGCGACCCTCAACCAGTCCTTGGCAATCCCACTCCGGCAGCCCAATCAGCAACTCCAACCAGACGATGGGAACTCCATGTCGGTCACATAATCAGCACCCGACCAGACCTATGGCGACTACCCTAGTCAGCCACCTAAACAGCACCCAACCAGACCCATGGTGGCTCCACTTGCACCACCATGACAACAACCGTCCAGCGCCACCATCCATGGCGAAAACTTCATCAACATGGCTGCGCCACCACGGCAGCGCCCCAACCAGTATGGCTGCACCACTACGCCGACGTCCAAAACAGCAAGGCTACACCACCACACCGACACCGACCTGTTCTCCCCTCGGATTTCAGACCTGTGTGCCTCCTTGATGGTCTGTTTTGGCCATCCAAGGTGATGCCATCCGGCCAGCATCACTGTCGGGAGCAATTCCCACCTCCAGCACATCAACCCCGCACCATGGAATGAAAACACGGCATGGTTGCTGCTGGAAAGTGGCAGGACGACCTCCTGGTTTTCTTCTTCCCTTGTTGATTTCTCATCTAATTCTTATGTTTATCATGTTTATGATTTATGTAAGATGTATAAGCATGCAACAAAAGAAGAAAGAAAGGAATGAAAATTACCCAAGGGAAGGAGGAAATCCGGCATTTGTCTGAGGAGGAAAAATGAAGATGACGCCCTCCCCTTCACTTTTTATAATGATATAAAATGACGGCTTGGGTATGTGGAAACACCCCTTCACTGTAATTCCTTTATCCGGGTAATTGGGTAATCGACATGGTTTGTTTAGCTATTTAAATGGTTAAACGGTATGGTTCACATAATCGGTTAAATGGGTAAATGGTATGGTTCACTTAACTGGTTAAATTGGTAAATGGTGTAGTCGACTCAATCGATTCAACTAGAATTAACTAGTTAAAAATTACTTTTCACTTAACCGAGTAATTCATACTTAACCAACTAACGACATTTCATTTAAATGGAAAAATTAAATTTTCCCACGTTTGATCCCACCACGTCGAACGTTATTATTATTATATTATATATATATATATATATATATTATATTCGGGTCTTTACATTCTCCCCAACTTAGAATTATTTCATCCCCGAAATATCATAGCATTAATAGGACATCTAATATTCAATACATCTCCGGTATCGATTCACTTTACAATAATTACAAGGATTTTTAAGCTACAAATAGGCTAGGGTATTTCCTGGCCATTTCGTATTCAGCCTCCAATGTAGTTTCTTCTGATCCCTGATTTCTCCACAATATCTTTACCAAAGGGATCTTCTCGTTACGGAGTGTCTTTGTTTCCCTTGCTAAGATGCAAATCGGTTTTTCCTCGTAAGTTAAATCTGATTGCATCTCTAAGTCTACAAAATTTGTGATAATATGATTCTCATCTCATACATATTTCTTTGGCATTGACACATGAAAGACATTGTATACACCATCAAGGATTTGTGGTAATGTTAATCTTTATGCACAACTTCATATTTGATCCAGAATTGGAAATGGTCCTATGAATCTTGGCTTCAACTTCCCCGATGTTCTAAATCTGATCAGTCCCTTTTTGGTGAGGTTTTAAGGTAGAAAAACTCTCCAACTTAGAATTCTAAGTCCTTTCTTCGAGTGTCAGCATAACTTTTCTTCCGATCCTGAGCTGCCTTAAGCCTTTGCTGGATGAGTTGCACTTTTTCAACTGCTTCTCTCACTATCTCTGGCCCGACTATAACTGCCTCGGTAGACTCCAACCAGCACAATGGAGATATGCAGGGCTTGTTATATAATCACAACCACCCATATTGGGTCATGTCTTTTTTGAGTCCTTCAGAGTTTAGTGATGGAATCACATGTGACACACTCCCATTTCCAAGTAGGTATCTTTAAAGATTGTAATAATCCACTGGGTAGTTGATGTTGTGCTTTGATCAATTGGCACATCTGACACTTAGAGACAAAATCCCCTACATCCCTCTTCATTCCAATCCACCAGTATATTCGCTTTAGGTCTTGGTACATTTTTGTAACACCAGGGTGTATTGAGAACCTTGAACGATGAGCCTCCTCAAGGATATCCCACCTTAGTGCATCATCATTGGGTATCCATAACCTTCCTCTAAATCTGATTAAACTGTTACAATCTGCCACAATGTCGGGAGTTTTGTCCAACATTTCATTCAGCTCCTCATCTTCCATTTATGGTAGCTTAACTCGGTCCACCAATTCATTAGAGATAACCAGGTTCACCGGTAGTCCTGTCAGTTGTTCTACCTGGTTAATAGCTACCACTTCAGCTGACATAACCCAAAATCTAGCTAGTTGTTGACCCTAGTCCACGTTACCCTTCCGACTCAACGCGTCGGCTACCACGTTCGCTTTTCTTGGATGGTATAAGATTTGGAAGTCATAGTCCTTCAAGTATTCTATCAACTGCCTTTGTCAGATTATGGTCATTTTGTATGAAGATATCCTTCAAACTCTGGTGGTCAGTATACACTTCGAATTGGGCTCCATACAAGTAGTGTATCCAAATCTTAAAAAAACCACTATTGCCAATTCCAAGTCATGGGTTGCACATTTTTGCATGTGAATCTTCAATTGGCGAGAGGCGTAAGCCACCACCTTACCATCTTGCATAAGGACACATCCTAACCCCACTAGAGATGCATCACTGAAGATCACGAATCCTTCATTGCCATTTGGTAGAGTCAGGACTGGTGTAGTTGTTAGACTCTTCTTTAAAGATTCGAAACTCTCCTCACACTTGCTACTCCATTCGAACTTGACTCCCTTGCGTGTAAGCTTAGTCATTGGCGATGCCTCCGAAGAGAAATCTTTAATAAATATTAGATAGTAACCTGCTAGCCCAAGGAAACTTCAGATACCGGTGACTGACTTGGGTATTGGCCAATCGGTGACTGACATGGGTTTTGGCCAATTAGTGACTACTTTTATTTTTGATGGATCCACTGCGGCTCTTGCCTTTGAGACAATATGTTCGAGGAAATTGACCTCCTTCATCCAGAAGTCACACTATGATAATTTGGAGAACAATTTATTCTCACTCAAAACTTGAAGAGCAATGGACAAGTGTTTCACATGGTCTTCCTCATTATTTGAATAGACCAATATGTCATCCTCAAACATGATAATAAACTTATCCAATTATTCATGGAACACTGTGCTCATAAGTGACAAAGGCCGCTGGCGCATTCGTTAGACCAAAAGGCATAACGAGAAACTCATAGTGTCCATATCGAGTTCGGAAAGTTGTTTTATGTATGTAAGATTCCTTTACCCACAACTTCTGGTATCCAGACCATAAGTCTATTTTTAAGAATACTTTGGCTGTTTTCAGCTGATCAAATAAATCATCCATCCTCAATAAGAGATACCGATTCTTGACTGTCACTTGATTGAGCTGGTGATAGTCTATGCATAATCGAAGTGAGCCATCCATCTTCTTTACAAAAAGAACAGGGGCTCCCTAGGGTGAAGTACTTGGTCGGATGAAACCTGCCTGCAACAACTCTTCAAGTTGACATTTTAACTCCTTGAGCTCCATTGGAGCCATGTGGTATGGTGCTTTAGAGATTGGTGACACTCCAGATGCTAAATCAATGACAAATTACACCGCCCGCTTAGGAGGTAACCCTGGAACTTTGCTTGGAAATACATCCGGAACTGCTACTACTAGAATCGTGGACAACTATTTGGGTTTGGATTCAAACTACTCTAGGTTAGCCAAATAGGCTTGACAACCCTCACCCAACCACTTAGTTGCCTCACTAGCCGACACAATACAAGAGGATGGATCAGGCCATGACCCTTGGAAAATGACCCTCATCTCACAATTACATGGTTTTGTTAACACTCTCTTCCCTTTACAGTCGAGAAAAACTTGGTGTGCAGACAACCAATCCATTCCCAACAGTACATCAAAGCCTATTATCCCATAGACAATGAAATTCCATACGTAGGGTTTCCCTTGTATATCCAAGGATAGATTAGTCAATCCTAACGTTGTGACTTCCCGTCTCCCATTGCAATAGTGGCCCTATAAGTCTTCGGTAATATAGACGTTTGGAGTCCTAGACTCTTAACTAATCGGGATAATAGGAATGAATGTGTACACCCCGAGTCAAATAGAACATTCAAACTAACACTTTGAGTCAAAATTTTACCTCAAACTGTGTGGTCATCCTCCTTGGCCCTCCACTTCAACCGCATATAGTTTTGCCTTCCCCTTGTCCACCGGTTTTGCAGGTGCCGGGTGGTGAATAGGGGCTGGTGCCTCTACTTCCTTAGGCTGCTCCGGTTGTTGCCTCCGGGGCTGACTGCACTCCCTCTGTATATGTCCCGTCCTTCCACAGTTGAAGCACCGACGGGGCTCATTGCATGGCCCTACATGCCTCTTATTGCAGTTTTTGCATAGCCGGTACGGAGTCTCCTGGAGCTTCGTTTTATAATTCTCATCGCCATTCACCTGATAGTTCTACTATTGGTGTCCTACGGACCGGTTTTGGCCACTGCCCTCATAGGCTATAACGACCCGCCGTTTTTCAATTATTTAATTGGGCCTAGATGGCTGGGTGTTACTTAAACAAACTACTAAGTTGCTGAATTATAACAATGTAACAACAATGTATAAAATTGGTTCCCACTATCTAGGACTGTTTCCCAGTAGCCACACATATTTCTCAATAAAAATTTAAAGGGACTCCTTATATTTACCATACTCCATGCTCTACTTGTCAATGGCTTCTCCCACCTAATTTCGTATCTGCACACCTGCGTAGGCAATTCCGCGTTAGTGATTACAACACTAAGTAGTATAATAGATAAAACAAGTCAAGTACATTCCACTAGTTTTCTATGTTCATTTTAATATGCGGTGGAGTGATGCCGCTATACTTAAAACAATGCGAAGGAGGAATCTGCAGTGATCCATACACCTCGGCTGTAGCCTTTTTTTTTGTGGGAGGCTACCACTACCATGGTGGTGTCACCCAGACTCAAACCGGAGACCTTCACTGTGATTCCCAGACTCAAACCAGAGATGTAAAGACCCGGACAAAACAAAAATTTAAAGGACTATGACTTCCAAATTTCATACCATCCGGGAAAAGCGAACGTTGTTGCCGACGCGTTGAGTCGAAAGGGCAAACAGTTAGCTAGACTTTGGGCTATGTCAGCTGAAGTAGTATCTATTAACCGAGTAGAACGACTAACAGGATTACTAGCAAACCTGGTTATATCAAATAAATTGGTTGGCTGAGTTAAGCTTGCATAAATGGAAGACGAGGACTTGCACGAGATGTTGGACAAAACTCCCGACATAGTAGCAGATTATAACAGTGTCATTAGATTTAAAGGAAGATTGTGTGTACCCAACGATGATGCACTAAGGCGGAAAATCATGGAACAGGCTCATTGTTCAAGATTCTCAATACACCCTGGTGTTACGAAGATGTACCAGGACTTAAAACGAACCTACTGGTGGGTTGGGATGAAAAGAGATATGGGGGATTTTGTTTCCAAGTGTTAGACGTGACAATTGATCAAAGCCCAACATCAACTACCCGGTGGATTATTACAATCGTTAGAGATACCTACCTGGAAATGGGAGTGTGTCACGTGTGATTTTATTACTAAACTCCTAAGAACTCTAAAAAAGCATGACTCTATATGGGTGGTTGTGGACCGTTTGACTAAGGCAGCTCACTTTATCCCTACAAAATCAACAAGGACGACGAAATACTTAGCAGAACTGTACATAAATAACATTGTCAAGCTGCATGGAATTCCGAAGGAGATAGTATCTGACACAGATCCTCTATTCAGTTCACATTTTTGGGAAGCTTTCCAGAAAGCTATGGGGACGCAAATTAAGCTAAATACAACATATCACCCCCAAACTGATGGTCAAAGTGAGAGGACCAATCAAACCTTTGAGGATTTATTGAGAGCATGCATCCTCGACTGGGGAGGAGATTGGGAGAAACATTTAGCTTTGGCTGAATTCACCTATAATATCTCTTCGGAATGGCACCGTTTGAAGCCTTATACAGTAGACCCTGCATATCTCCATCATGCTGGTTGGAGTCTACCGAAGCAGTTATAGTCGAGCCAGAAATGGTGAGAGAAGCAGCTGAAAAAGTGCAATTCATCCAGCAAAGGCTTAAGGCAGCCCAGGATCGGCAGAAAAGTTATGCTGACACTCGAAGGGGACTTAGAATTCTAAGTTGGGGAGTTCGTCTACCTTAAGACCTCACCTATAAAGGGAGTGATCAGATTTAGAACATCGAGGAAGTTGAAGCCAAGATTCATAGGACCATTTCCATTTCTCAATCGAATCGGAAGTTGTGCATACAAATTAGCATTACCACCAAGCCTTGATGGTGTACACAATGTCTTCCATGTGTCAATTCTAAAGAAATATGTATGCGATGAGAATCATTTCATCACAAATTTTGCGGACATAGAGCTACGATCAAATTTAACCTACGAGGAAAAACCGATTCGCAACTTAGCGAGAGAAACAAAGACACTCCGTAACAAGGAGATCCCTTTGGTAAAGGTGTTATGGAGAAATCAGAGAACAGAAGAAGCAACATGGGAGATTGAATAAGAAATGGCCAGGAAATACCCTAGCCTGTTTGTAGTATAAAAAAAAAAAAATTCTTGTAATTATAGTAACATGAACTGATCCGGAAGATGTACTCAATTATAATCATCCTGTTAATGCTATAATATTTTGGGGACGAAATATTTCTAAGTTGGGGAGATTGTAAAGACTCGGAATTTTTTTTTAATAATAATAATAATAATAACAATAATTAAAATAAATACGTTCGACGCGGTGGGATCGAACGTTGGAAAAAATATTTAAGTCATTTAAATTATTTACTCACTGCCCGGTAAAGTATTAATTACCCAGTTAAGTTAACCCTCTCATTTAACCGTTTAACCGGTTAAATGAATGATACCATCTAACTGTTTAAACCGGTAAAGGGAACCGTGTAACTTACCCATTTATCCGGCTGCGAGGTGTGTTTTCGCATAATACCCTAGGCCTTATGTCATTATATAAGGAGAAGGAGGGGGACGTCATTCACATAAGTCTCCTTGGACAGACGCCAATTTTCCCTTGTTCTGGTAAATTTCTTTTTCCCTTCTTCATAGTTTCCATGCATACATAGGTGAAGAGAATTATAATAAACGTGATAATAAACTGAAACTAATCTGAAATGAATAAAGAGGAAGAGAATTAAATTAAAATAGAACCAGAAATCCACCCAGGAATGCAAATTTCTGCCGTGCAGAAATTCTTGGTTGATTGTGATCGATTACAGCAGCAAGTCATCTCCTTTTGCTGATCCGTTGCAGCATCAATGCCCTTATGCATGTTGTAGTGATTAAAAGATTAGCTTTCCATTGAATTGTGTGGCCGAGGATGGTAGCACGTCCTGTTGAATTGCAGACACATCACCATGGCGTTTGTGTCACAAACAATGGCGTATAACACGCAGTAGGGTGGTGTTTCTCTTCTTCTGGGCGTTGGGTTGTAGTGCAAGAGGAAG
>JAVDBV010047861.1:0-17390 GCA_032619315.1 Piper longum
TTTTTTTTTTTTTTTTTTTTTGTGGTACTTAAAACAGAGACCAAAGTTTGGTCTCACACCCGCGCTTGCGCTTTTTAATGTCCCCGGTTTTGTCGAGCGCCAGATCCAAACATGTCTATCATTCACCGCGCCACTAGCCCTCGCCTTACTTCTTGACTTGAATTGCAATGGCTCGTGTTTAAAACTTTAGTGATTTGCTTTGCTTCTCTCGTCTACTCGGCTTATTTTATTTATTTTTTTTTCTCACTTAAAAAAAAATTAACTAATTAGTTCATCCTTGACCTTGTTGGGTACGAATATGGGCATGGCTAAGAATTAAAACATGGCTAAAATTCATTCGTGTACTCTCTTCTTACATAGCAGGCAACCTGGACGACAATTGCCGCACTTACCCACAATTTTAACTGGATTTATAACTTTTCTTACCCTCTCTAATCTTAACTAATAAAACGCCTGTTTAGTTTAGTTTGGTTTAGTTTAAGTTTGGCTAAGGCGAGGAGGCAAGACGCAAGGAATTAAGGGTGAAAGCCGGAAGGGTCTATCAATTAATCGATAGTATTATTATTACCTTCATCTCCTTCTTCCCTAACCTCTTGCCTCCTCCCTCTTCCTCGTCGATCAATCATTCCATCACCTCCATACCTCCATACCTCCATAGATAGAATAGAACGGTAGATAGATAGATAGACAGGATGAGCCGGGGAGGGAGATCATACTGCCACGCCTACCTGGCATTCCACCTCAAATTCCTCAACTTCCTCCAATTGTTCGTCGCCGTCTCCATCCTCGTCTACTCCGCTTGGATGCTCACCCGATGGAACGACCGCGCCCGCTCCCTACCCCCTGCTCCCCCTCCCCATTCCTTCCATCCCCCCCTCCGCATGGTCTCTGGACTCGACGACAACCTCGCCTCCCCACTCCTCGGCCCTCTCCCGGCTCCTTGGTACGCTTTATTTCCTCATTCGCGCGACATAAAATGAAGTATTGGATTATTATTATTATTGTTGTTATTTTTAAAGGATAGGGGTTTCCAATTTTTTGTAAATGGAGTTATGTGAAACAAGTATTGGATTGGAAAATGTAATTATGTTCTTGCACATTTGTTTGTGTATGGCTTTGTGTTGTCCATTTTAAATGTAAAAACAATTGAGTTGTATGTGGGGGAATTAATGTTTTGGAACAATTGATTTGTTCCAATGCGCGGGCAACACTATTCCTTTTGTTTTGATTTTATCTTTCGGCAGGATTGCTCCCAATCTAGGATAAGGTGGAAGAAGAATAACTTAAGATTTAGATGACGGTGGTGGGGATGATTCGTGTTTTGTTTTTGCTGATATAGTGGGGTTTTTTTTTTTTTTTGTGGGTTCACTTTTTGGCTATTGTCCGGCAAGTGCGTCATTTATTGCTGTTTGTTCATATTTCCAGCTGAGGGGTTTTTGCTTGGTAAATTATGGATATTGCTGATCATTTATTAATTATTATGGCAGGTTCATCTATACTTTTATGGGTGTGGGAATCACTCTGTGTTTGGTTACTTGTATCGGCCACATTGCTGCTGAGGCCGTCAACGGCTGCTGTCTCTGCTTCGTATCCTGATCTTATTCGCCAGGGATGTGCATTTATGCTAGTGAATTCTTAATTTTGATTTTATTTTGAGAAAATTCCTTTTTTTCTCTTTGCTAATTTTGCATTTCTTCCCTTTTGGTTATTCATGTTAACCCGATTTTGTGCCTTAACTTTGATTAACTGTAGTACACTCTGCTTATCATGATTCTCATCATGTTTGAGGCTGCTTTGACTGGGTTTTTATTTATCGACAAGCACTGGGAGGAGGTGAGCAGATTTGTGTATGATATGCTTCATAAGTTCTCTTGTTGTTTTAAGTTCTCCAGGTTCATGCAACTTGTGTCAATGGGTTTGATTTTTACTATTTGATTTGTCTTGTTGTTATTCCTCCAAACCTACTTGGCAGGACCTTCCTCCCGATCCAACAGGAGAGCTTGACAGGTTTCGGAACTTCATACAGGACAATATTGACATATTTAAATGGATTGGTGTTGCAGTGGTCGTTATTCAGGTAAGTGGATGTCTTTATTTACATGAGAAGTATGTCTAACATGCTGATCTTTGTACATATCCAGCATGTTATGTACTTTAATAATTGATCTTGTTTGAAATTTTATTAAACTATGCTACCTTTCATTTGTGGCCATCCTTACCATTGATTTGAATTATTGTATATCATTGTTGTCAGATTTCATTTTATGTCTAGTTACTTATCAACTGGTCTACTTTTTATTTCTATCAGCCATCTTATTTGACTTTTACATTACTCTGTAATTTGGACACCTTAAAGTTATGGCTTCGTCTTTGTCTATAGGCACTGTCCTTACTGTTGGCTTTGATTTTGCGCACGATGGTCTCTACGAGAAATGTAGATTATGAAAGTGATGATGATTATTTTATCAATAGGGGTGGAATTAGGCAACCTCTTCTCAATCATCAAGGACCTCGGGCCTCAGCTTCTACATCTGTTGACACCAAGGGAAATCAAGATGCTTGGAGTACTCGTTTGAGGGAGAAGGTATTTAAATCTCAGCATATGTCGCATGAAAACAACATAGACAAAAGAGTACCTTGCTTCATCTCAGTACTTTGTTGGTTTCAACCGAAGTTAATTTCTCTCCGTCATTTGCTATTAATAACTTCATTCTATTAGTGTTATGATGGGGTAGTTTGACAGGCTGCTTTATTTGCCAATTGAACATAATCTTTCTTTCTACTGTTTCTAAGGCATGCTTTGTGGTGTAGGACATCATGAATATTATGAAGTAATTTGACAGTTATGTAGATTTCAGGGATTGTGTTTCATAATTGTGAGTGCTTACCTCTAAGTTCTTTGTTGTCCATGATATAGTAAGTTATGTACCGTTTGAAATCTTAGGTTTCTCAACAAGTTATTGATCAATTGTTACTAGGTTTTTTTAGTGAATTTGATTACATATTTACAGTCAGTTTTAGATCAGCCTCCTTAGTCGTGTACTATTATATGGTTATTCTTCTCCTCGCTTTTATAGAAAGCATCATTGTCTCTGGTTTCTATATTTTGACGTTTTCCCTTTGCCATTGAATAATAGAGCATCAGGTGTATTTACCACATTTTTCTGAAGTTTGTAGTTTTGTGTATAAATTTGAGTCTTAAGTGAATTGCAATCAATTTTGTAGTTGATAAATCATAAATTCCAACCTTTATGGTTTGTAGTGAGTGAATGAATTTGTGGTTGATAACTTTGTATGAGTTTTCTGGAATTTGAAAATCATGACTTATTTGTTGAATACGTTTACTTACCGTAAAAAATTAAAAAAAATATTCATGGAAAGTTATTAGTGCTTTCACCATATTCTGCATACTAGTTATCAAGCTGTTGTGCTCCATTTGCCCCTTCGCTCTTCCAACTACATTGGAATTTCATACATACAGATAGCAACTGTAACTCAAATTGGGTTGATCATCCAACTTGCCAAAATTTTGATTTTTGTTAAGAAACGTCAGCTTTCTCTGCTCCGTGCTTTACCCAGAGGCTTCTGTCACTTGTACTGCCACAGTTTCTTTCGTAATAATTATTGACATCGTCATGACTGAGTGTCCTCGTTCCTATATTTCTTCTTGTAAAGTACATCCTTTCTTTTCACTCCTCTACTTCTTCAATGATCGTCTGCTAATGATCAGGAAATCATTTCTCAAATATGAAGCAATAGTTCTCTTGATCTAGTGTTTGTTAATTGTTGGGCAATCTTGGCTGGACCAGACTGAGAGGAGCCATTCAATAGAGAATGATCTTTCTTTTTGCTCCTCTACTTCTCCTTCATTGATCTTCTGCTAATTGTCAGGAAATCATTTCTCAAATATGAAGCAATAGTTCTCTTGATCTAGTGTTTTTTTATTGTTGGGCAATCATGCTTGGACCAGACTGAGAGGAGCCATTCAATAGAGAGGCAATCTTTCTTTTCATTCCTTTACTTCTCCTTCAATTATCTTCTGCTAATGATCAGGAAATCATTTCTCAACTATGAAGCAATAGTTCTCTTGATCTAGTGTTTTCTGGTTGTTAGGGCTTGGACCAGACTGAGAGCAGCCATTCAATAGAGAATGGGCAGCTTACACTAATTGTAATAAGAAAACAAATGATAAAGAGGAGGAAATACTAGGGCATATATGGTTTGGAAGTGTGCCTAGTTCACATAGAGTACGAAGTCTCTTTATTTTTGTATTTTTAAAATTTTATTATTAATGTTTTTTTTCTTTTCCCTCTTACTCAAAAGTTTAAAAATGTCTTGTGGAAATTCTATGTTTCCTCCTGAAATCTCATGAGGTTTTAGTCAAGTTAAAGTTAGAATTGTCCCTGACGGACTCCCAACATGATAACCCTTTGAGCCTTCATTTGCTGGAGTGTTTTAAGTCTTGGAATGATCTCATGTTGTGGAATTCAATGATAATTATGTGATGAGTTAAACAAGAAATTTGTCTATCTTAGATTTGATATGGATGTGGAATGCTTATGATTAAATGCAAATCTTTATAGAGTTTTTGACGGAAAATATTGCTAGCAAACAAATTGAAAGTTTCTAGTGTGGCATTGTTAAGTTTATTGGGTCGCCTTTTTACAAGTAGCATTGGTACTTAACTGCAGTATCTACAATGTTTTATTTATTTTTTTGGTTGTGCTATCTACAATGTTCTTTCTAATGTTCTCCATCTATTTGACATGTTGTAGTATGGACTGACTTTCAATGACTTTATTACGAATCATGCGTCAAATCATCAAGAATCAGCTGCCACAAGCAGAAGCAATGAAGAGAGTCGATGGTGTTCCATCATGTAGTAATTCAAGAAAGCAGAGATCAGTGTGATCTAATTTGTTTGTAAGTAACTATCTGATTGCAGTATTATTCTTTACATTTTACAGCTTCTACGATAGCATTTGTGCGTATACTGGTGGGTAGGCAGATTGTTTTTCTTCTCAGAGTATATGGTGTGACTGCTTTAAACACCATATTTGTTTCGTTAGATGTAAAGAAATGCTTGATTGTCCAATGGCACTGACCTGGAGTACTTGTTTATAATACATTTCCTTCAAGTGTTTTGTTTATATAGCTCATTCTCGTTTTAATTTCTCAGTGGCATCTAGGATTGTTTTTTTTTTTCATTATTCTCATTGTTAGGGAGTGAATAACATGTTTGTCAATGGATGCTTGGAAAAAAAATGTTTGTCTATAGATAGTATTTACATTATAGCACGTCTGAAGCTACACTAAAAAAAATTGCCTAGACCTATATTAACTTTGTAAACGATTGATTTCACGTCGATATGTTTGGACAATGATGTGTAATGGAATAGAATGTCAAATTTACATTTATATTGTCCCTATTGTAATTTGGAGACATAAATCATACTAATGATCAAGGATTAAAAAAAATTGCATAGACGGTTTTTTGCTATCTAACGTACGAGAGGAAATGTAGGCTTTGGTAGATAATATAGAGTTTTATGCTTCCAAGTTCCAACTGTGTATAAAGAATGGCGCACCGAGCATGCAAGAAAATGCAACAGGACATACAACGTACCACTTACCAGTAAAAACATTTCATGTTGGAGGAACGAGAAAATTGGGTGGTTTTTCGCAAGCAGATTAGTCGTTCCCATCTCCTAATCTTTGATAAGAATTGGGAGTAGAATATGTTAAAAACAAGTGTAGTCTAGCAACAAATTATTGTTTCTTTGTTTGTTTTGAAGAGTAACAGTCTAAGAAGCATAGACAGCACCAGTGACTCCTAACCTCTAATGCAGAAAATATGCCGATGTTTCATCATTTTACTCAAACCATTAAAGTAATTATTAAAATAATTCCTTTTCTTCACAGTTTGAGGTGTTAACGGTGGTAAACCGATTAAAATCTACAAAAACTAGATATGAGCTTTGCGTCAAGCTGGCAGCGGTCGATATTACAAACCTAAAACTAGAGGGAGGCTCTCTGTAGTGCTTGTAGTTTATCCTATCCATTTTATCTTATATTGGTTTACATTAGATCTCGCTAGAGAAGGGTATATGCCATGACACCTCACTTGAACCAATCGGATGGGAGGATCGGGGTTAAACAAACAACTAAATAAATAGCCAAATATCTATCATGGTCGCGTTCATTGTAGGAGCCATCGAAGAATCATCTAAAAGCAACCTTAAATTTTCAGGGGCAAGATATGTGAAGCAAGAATGGTTTGTGACTCCGAAGTGACGACAGAGAATTGAGGCGTTTATATTACAGAATCCGTACATGTCGATGCCATGTCTAGCTACTTCAAAAGGCCAATGAGCTTCGGAACAACCGCAGACTCTTTTCATTTCACTTCCTGAACCTCATCCAATGCATAGTTGTTTGTGGAAACCCCGGCATAGTTCACCTTGTCAAATCGAACCACAACCGGGTAACGACTGCCAGGATCCTACGATGCATGCCCAAATGTCATATTATGTCAGAAGAGAAAAAAAGTGACATACAAAAACTCTTTCCTAATTTCGTTAGAAAGTACAAACGGACTCGTAGAGCTAATTATGCTTCAACATATATAACACCATTTAGGCTAATTCAACTCATCTACAAAGAGATCATATACCTAACTCATCAGCCCATTATTCTATTCCATGTTCTATCCCCATTCTTCTGATCGTTGGTTGAGCTTCCTTGCCACAGATCTTAAATGAAGTGACTAATATATATGATCCATTTTTCTTCATTATAACTAGTTATTCCAAAATTCAAATACTGGCGAACATGATAAGGAAGAAATCATAATAAGTAAATGGTGGCGAGAAGAAAATAGAAATAGAACCTGATCGACAGCAACAACGGAGCCGACGCCATTGTACCAATATGATTCTCTCCTGAGAATTTTCACCTACAACCAGACCATTTTTAGCCACATATAAAGATTAGGAGAGTACCAAATTCAATTACTCTTTTTAGGAACAAACCTTGGTTCCCCTCGTGGGTCCAATTGGAGGTGGCCTGGTTGCAGCGACTGCCTTCTTGGCCGGGGCTGGGGCATCGGTAGGAGGTGCCGGAGCAGCCTCCTCGGCTCGCACGGTGAACTGTCTCCTGGGGAAGGAGACGAAAGTGCGAGAAGTTACAGTGGTAGTAGGCAAACTCGAGGTAAAGACAAAGCTAGAAGCTGCAGAAGCCATGTTGGTGGCCATGTCTCAATGATAGTATGATACTACTACACTCTCTCTGATTCTAAGCTTTAGCACAAAGAAGGCTTGTGGTATGCACGGTTGGTATTGGAGAAGAGATGAGCGATAAGAAAGATAGAAAATAATACAAACAATGCTTCGAAATCGTAAGCTATTTGGCCAGTAGGATACTGCCACGAGAGCACCGTATCCATCCTTTGTGGATAACGCCATCCCCGTTGTTCATCGAGGTACAAAAATGCCCTCTAAGTTATATCTTTTAGGAGTTTTATTTTGTGCGGATGAGAGAAATAAGAGAAAATACAAACACTGATTAAGTGGCTATTGAACTTGTGCTTACACCCGGTTCGAATGGATGATGCTTCCATGGTAGCTTCTCGACAGGATGATCATAAGATTTTGGTAAAGGAACAGAGACGATCATAAGCTCCGCCCTGCAAGATGGAAATACCGAAATATGGTCGCCAAAATACTCAACCCGTAACTGTAACAGACCCAACCACATTAATGTTCCAGCCCGACTGCCCGAACCACAGCAAACTCATTTTCACCATATTTGATTGTTGAAATTGAGTATGATTATTTTTTTTTCAAAAAAAAAAAAAAACGTGCAGTCGTATCTCTGCTGTGTAAAGAAGAATTGATCACCTCGCGGTACAAATAAAAAAAAACACTTGGTAAACGATGTACAGCACTAATGCAGAAAATAGATCCAGTGAGACATAGATCCACTTCTGATTTCTCCTGGAATTCATAGGTAAACATTCTCCCGCCAATACCAACAGGCAAAGATTACCCTTCTGAAAAATAATCCTCAAAGCGATTCAGAGGTGATGAATCACTCTTAAATTTCATGATAAACTGATCCTTACAAAGTGAAGCATTGAGGAAGGATGACAGCTTGTGCACATTGATTGTCTAGGGCATGAATTCAGAAAGTCCATTAGCTTGGCTATATTCCTTGTCACACAAACTAAGTTCACTCTCAGGGTAGTAACAATGATTTGCATTGTAATCTCTCTTCCCATTGTATGAATGAAGGCACTGAATGGGAAGGATAGAGTTAGCAGTAATTGACTCAGCTGGTGGAGAGGCCCTTTCGTTAACTTCACAATCAAGTCCACAAGACACAAATGCCTTCTGACATTGATAATCATGGCTGAAAACTCCCTCCATCAAACTCATCATTGGCTTGTTGGAACGCAATGTATTATTCACTTTGTAGGTTTTTGCCATTAATGGTGAATAATCAAACATTTGAGCACTTACAGATCTCTTATTCTCTCTTTGCAGAAACCTTTCAACGGTCTTCAAAGGTATATGCTCCTCCAAATTTGTCTGCAAGGCATCCAGGTTTGAAGAAAGGCAGTAGGGGGGGAATGTCTGAGAACAGAAGCTCATCGCTTTGCATTGGCTGTTGACATTCCATAGATGGTCTTTTCCAAGAAACACCAAATTTGATTGCATATTCCTTTCCACATTAGATGCTACGAGAGCCAAATCTATTTTATCTTCATGTCTGTCATCCCAACAAATCAATGGAAGAGAAAGTGCTTCTTCCGGATGCTCAGATAGACACCCATTGTAAAATCCCTCCAGGTACTGGGAACTTGATCTTTCATCAACACTACAAGACTCCTCTTGTTTGGGCCAATAACACAAATTCTTTATTCCAGGAGTATAGAGTTCTAATGGAAGGGCGCGGGATGAATAACACTCATATCCATCATGTAAGAGTTCTGTGGTAGGTTCACTACAACAGTCATCACTCTCCTCAAAGTAGTTAATATTTTTAATGCCAATTGGATATTCTAGCCGCCTTCTTTTGGAAAATTGCTCAGTGCTATTAGCTTGCTTGCACAAAAAAGATAAAGAATCTGTTTCATGCCAAATAGTTTCTCCAGAAAGTGGGATGACAATCTCCCTGCAATCCGAATCTGACATCTCCAACCTCTCCTTGTAGCAGCAATCCAATAAGGGAGTTTTATAAGAGTGAAACTGGGTATATAAACTCGTCTCCCTTGGATTCAAACACAAACCATCCTGTGACATAAAAAAAGTTTTCCCAGGCAATGATTAGAATATATCCTAAACTAGATATCATTTGAAACTTAAAAGGTCAACTACAGAGACAAAGAACCTACAGGTTGTACAACATTATCAATGCCTTGTCGTTGTAGAAACTCTGAAATAAAAAGAGTCCTGAAATGAAGTGCTTGTAAATTCATGAATTTTGTTAAATTCTGTGTGGATAGTGTGGTTCATATAGTACAAACCTATTTGCAGAAAGATCATCCATGTCAACTGCCAAAGTCTTTGATGCTAAGCAAAGCAGATTATACCTTTTTCTGATAAAAATATTCTCGCTCCTGCACTCTTCCTCTGCAAGTTTTTAGAAATAGAACAACAATTTTATACTGTCCATTTAACAAAATGTGATCTCCTCACTGGTGATTTCAACCCACCTTCAAAAGAAGCAGTCAGTATGGCATGTACACAATACAACCAGAGTGTTTGACACTCCTACCTGAATATTCAACTTGTGAAAGGAATGACTGTGTGCCAGTTTCTGCCAAATCAGTTTTATTTGGCAAAGGATTGGACGGGAGCCCATGTCCTATGTTTTCAAGTCCTGAATAATGTTAAACAAGCTTGAAGTAACTAGCTTATGCAGGTGTCAAGGAAAAGCTCTACTCGTACACAAGCCACTCTAACTAACAAAGAGCAATGTCAAAGTCTGCAGATATAAACTCAACAATAGTGAATAGTCGAATCAGCTACCTTTAGACTATAACTATACAAGAGTTCAGCAAAAAGAGCCACTACCATTTCAAGCCCAATGAGCAACCATTTTACTTATTTTTCATGCACATATTCATACATTCATATATTAAAAGACATATGAGCTCCTCGGCACTGTTTCAAACAGAAGATAAACAAAAAAAATTGGCAGGAAAAAAATAGGAAATTTGTTTGCTTTTTGCACTTCTTTTACCAAAATCACACCCCAAGATAAATATATGGAGAACTTTAACCTACGGAAAAATTACATACTTCATTTCATAGAAGTAAAGATTTACATAAAAGCATGGAATGAAATGACAATAACAAATACTCAATGCAGACCACACCTTGTCTAGAAAATTCATAAGCAATAGGAGATCCTAAAACAAATGATGCTCTTTCTCTGACTGGCTTTGACAAACTGATCTGCACGTTTTTACATCTTGAATCTTTTGTTTCTGCACCAAAAAAAAAGGAAGGAACCAAAATGTTAAAAGTGCAAATAAGATACTTTTGCTGTTAAAAAATTGCAGAATACAAGAAAAAAGGAAAGTACCTGCTAATATTGGTCTGTTAAATGCAGTATTTCTGACCCATTGGAGCTCACTTTTATATTCTTGTAATTGCTCATCTTGTCTGGGTGATAAACGAGAAAATTTGTGCCCAGCTTTCTCCAGCAATTGTAGATAATTTTTGTACTCCGAAGTTTTAGGTTCACCATCTTCTTTTACTAAATATAGGAAAAGGACATCAAGAATATAGATGCAAGGGATGATAAGAGTTATATCACAAAGTAAAGGAAATTTTAATCAGCTAAATGTGAACATTAATGTAAACAAAATCTAAAAAGAGGAGCACAATATCCCTCACCAATAACGGAAGACTGTAACTTGAGCCTCTTTGCGAAAACTGCTTCTTGATTTCTAAAATTTATCTTCTTCATTCTGCTCCACCATCTACAACAAAAAACAATTTTCTTTTATAAGCAAACAAAAACAACTTTCTGGAACAAATTTTGAAGTATCACTAGAATCAAGGTTTGCAATATTGAGTTTTGGCTTCGTTTCGGAACTTAGCAAATCTGGAATTTTGGAGAAATATTGGAGGAATTTTGGAGAAATTTGGAATTTTGAAATGTGTAAATATGCATTATAGATACATAAATTGTCATGTAAACAACATATAACACATAAATAAAAAAATTTGATGTAGAAAAGACAACATAAGACGATGTATTTAAATACATAAGGCTGATACACATTTAAGTGCACATAAATATTAAGCCATGCAAATGCTATTGATCAAATATTTTGAAACATATCGCTTAATTAATAGAAAGAAGGCATGGCACTTAACAAAAGAAGACATAACACTCAATCAATAGAACTAAAAAGT
Organism: Piper longum; assembly: GCA_032619315.1. NCBI lineage: Eukaryota > Viridiplantae > Streptophyta > Magnoliopsida > Piperales > Piperaceae > Piper > Piper longum. The sequence continues at coordinate 11,430 of JAVDBV010047861.1, forward strand.
CCTTTGTGGATCAGCATAACCACCCTGGTATAAAAATTGGAACTCAGCTTCGCCCCCTATTTACGTTTTGGCAGTTTGCCGAAACAGAAATTCCGCAGGGATTTGAGGAAATGCAAACCATGGCGGGAACAGAGCAGATGTAGAAATATAACTCGCCCACTTTCCGTAACCTAAAACCTACATACGACTACTCACACTTTCAGGATCTATAATGCACATTACAAGTTAGAATCAAGAAAATTATAACTGACATACAACTGAAATTCCAAAGAAAAATACCAAAATGGCAATCACTTTGAATTCAATCGAATCCTAAAGTTGGACGATTACGAGCATTTACGCTTATTTCAACTTCTTCACCTAGAAGCAAAATTTTCAAAACAAATTCAAGTAAACAAAAAATTAGAGCAATGAGCAACATATTTCTCAATCCCAAGATGACAATCAGCAGCATTGGGACCACAATGAGAATCCCTGAACTAATATCGAGAATCGCAAAACCAAAAAGTGGAAGTAAGCTGCGACAAAGACAATCGAATCTCTCACCTAGGGGCGAAGGAGGTGAGTTCGCTCGGCGGCCACGGCGGCGAGCTTCGGCCGGCGGGAACAGAATCTCCTCGTACGTGGAGAGAGACGTTTAAGTGGGGGATGTAGGACTCCCGTTTATTTCAAGGCAAAAGATTAATTTTCAGCCGGTGTATATTTTGAGAGCAGATTTAAACTCTAAACTTAATTCTGTTTATGTTGGGGGAAAAAAAGCTTAATTTTGTTCGGCTCAAGCGTAATTCATTTGTCAACGAGCTCTTAATCATGCCCATTGATGCTCGAGTAAACTCAAATTCGAAGTTAAATTAAAATTAATTTGATTTGTATCTAATAATATTCAATTGAAAAAATAAATACACGTTATATGTATAAACCAGGTAGAAGATGCAAGTGTCCAGGCTCCAGCGTTATAATGCGTCGCATACATATAAATTTCAGAAATTGAACAATTTATATACATCACTCATTTTTAATACAACTAAAGCCACTTATTTATGTCATGGCCCGGCGAAGGGGGCGAGCCACTTGCATTTTCCGCTGGACAAAGATCATGCACCGAATTGCTTAAGTTGTTCCTTAAATTCATATTCATGTTGTCTATCCCCAAACATGTACGTACGGGTTTCATCCCCAGAGCAAAAACTTACACGGTACAAGAATTCTTCCCAAATACTAAGCAGTACAAGATCTTACTAGTTACTACTAGACAAGCACGTTGAAGAACGAGTCAAGTTCTATTGAATCCAGGCTGCACCATCACTCAACGAAACATGTTGGGGATCATGGAATTAAACCAGATTCACTCTCACACAGCCCCAAAAAAAACACCCACCCTATTACATTTGTCAAGATCAAACTCGCCGCCTTAACTAAACAACTAATCTCTAACCCAAACGCATACTAAAAAAAACTATCCTTGGAAGTAGGGTGCGAACGAATTAACCAACAGAATCGACAAAGAACATATGACGAACAAACCGGACTGTGAAAATTGAGAGCAAGGATATGCAGGGAGCAAACAAGGATATGACTGCAGGGAGCAAAATCTGATATGGAGGGTGCGAACTAATTAACCAACAGAATCGACAAAGAACATAAGACGAATAAACAGGACTCTGAAAAGCGAGAACAAGGATACGCAGGTAGCAAACAAGGATATGCAGGGAGCAACATCGGATAACCAGCAAATCCACAGACCAGAAAAAAAAAAACCCAAACCATAACAGGAAAGCACGGTAAAGAACAAAATAAATGACAGGAGAGACAACTGAAGCAAGTAACTCTTTCTTTACCGGTCACAGGAAGGCACGTGGTAAAGCAAACCCTTTTCCTGCTCATTTCACCACATTCATTCACCACGGTCAATAGATAAACAACTGACAATCATAATTTTAAGTTCCACTCGCGATCTGCAGTCCTGCTCAAACAGATGAAAATTTTTGATGCACAATGTTGCATCTAGGTGACAGATAGGCACGCCTCCTCACATGGACGGCCAATAATTTTGCTGCTCGTATGGGCACTCGATTATAGCAAACCGGCTTCTTTCAATGCTGTTTCAAAGTCTTCATCGCTCTGCCAGTTGGGAATCTACAGGCAGCAATAAGAGAAATTAGACATGAAATAGTGGAAAAATACAACTGCTCACACAGACTCAATAAAAGACTTTTATTCAGGCCGGCCCTAAAGCAAGCACAACAACCACCTGTTTCACCAAATCAGTGGCTGACAATTAAAGATAACAGAAGTAGAAAATAATTCAGTATTACCACAGCCACTAGATGATTGAAATGGCTTTCAATTTTATTCATTATTGTATTGTCTCCATCTGTGCATAAGAGATTGAAAACAGCCCCTGTAAAATACAACCCTTATAAGAAACTATATACAGTAAATGCTACTTTCAACGTTACACAGTAATAAAATCACAGAGCATGCTGAAGTCCTCTATCTGTAGAGGTCCATAACTTCCCAAACATCAAAAAACCATACTAGTCAACAGAAGTTTTCCTAAAGCTTCCGTTCAATCTATCTTTCCATGTAGGACGCTTATCCTCTTTATTTTATTAGTAAAAGAGCAAAACTATCTTGTCTACCTCCAGAGAAATGGCAGAAATCAAAGAAATAATATATGGAATACAACACTTTCTGCATTAAAAGAATTTTCTCTAGCAAAAGTTCCACAAAATGATGTATCATCAAGGACTAAGCAGGTAGATAATAAATGCTTTTAAAGAAGAAAGACCAAACTATCACAATTAAGCAACTGCATTAAGTACTAGTTTCTTGGTTCTAGGGAAAGTAAATTTAAGTCATACATTAATTACCTGCTTTATGAAAAAGGTAAACTGTGTACTTGTTTCAAGGAGAACCTTGAAAGCTAGCCAGTTCCCTTGCATCGTAGAGTTTACATAAAAACAATATTTGCTACTCATTTAAAAATTTAAATTGTTGACCTATGACTATAAATTCGGAAAAGAAGTAAGCAACGGAGTACCTTTGCGACCAAATCTTCCTGCCCGACCAACTCTATGCAAATACACCTCGCAGTCAGGATCCATAGGAGAGTCATATTTGACTGGAAGATCATAATTTACGACCAAATTAACCTTCAACACATAAAACACAAAAACACTTCAGTTTTTTTATTATATTTAAAGAAAACTGTGACCATGATATGCATTTAGTAAAAATGAAGTTGATAAAAATTCAAACCTGTGCTTGATCAAAACCACGTGCAAGTAAATCTGTTGAGATTAGAACCTTTGTAAGTCCTTCCCTGAACTCCTTTACCATTTTGTCCCTTAGTTCTTGTTGAACTGCACCATGGATGCTAGTACAGTCGTAACCATATTCTTCGAGAGCCTTGTACAATAGATCAGCACTTCTCCGTGTACGAACAAATACAATTGTCTGACCCCATTTCTGTCCCAACTCAAATATTTTGTCCTTGATAATGGCGATCTTTGCGAGTTCATCGGGGCAATATACTTTGAATTGCTTGACTGCATCAAGAGATAGTTCTTCTTTCTTTACAAACAGCTGATTTGCATCCTTGACTACCCTTGAAACAAAATCTTTGACCGTGTCATTGAATGTGGCAGAGAAAAGAAGCACCTGTGAAATAAACAAAAAAACCAATTCACTCACAAAATTATCGTTAACCATCAAAAGATCACATGCTACTCTTCCAAATAACAGACACAAATATGAGGGAATTTAGACCATTGTGACACCCCAATTTTGGTTCACCTAAGAACCGGATTATAAATGTTGTGATCAAGTTGAGTCATGGCTAAAACATCTAGTCTATAAAACTCGATCAATAATATAGATCGAAGTAACCCGCTTGGCGTCAAGTGAACAGAAGACATTACTAAATACGCATAAAAAACACATCAAATATAAATTAAAGTGTAAAAGAAAATAACTACGATAAGTTCAAGTGTGTGTAGCATTTATTTGTCCTCCTACCAAAGCAGATTCAAAATCATGAAACCTACATATATATAATAAGAAAAATGTCAATAATAAATATTACTGATCCAGAAATAACTAATATTCAACTGGTATAAGAGAGTTGACCCTCTTGATAAATAAAAATATTTATATACTCTTTCACAAAATCTCTCATAAGGGTGTTAATTAGGAAATGTCGACCTCGCACGACAACGTCCCATTTCTATCTCATCTCATGCCTCGTCAACTTAAAAATTATCCCTTGCGCGGGAATATCACTTTTTTTCCTTTTCAGGCTCTTTACATCCTTCGTATTACTCTTAACCATGAGTACAAAGGTCGAATAATATCATGTGTGCGCCTTCAATACACTTTAAAACTACAAGTCTAAACATGCGCTGTATTACATTACCCGTAAACCTCCACACTTCTTTGGGTTTGAGGAACTCAAAAGTAGAGTTATCAGGATCACTCGGGAATAAAATAGAAGTTCACCAAATCAAGAGCATGTTGTGACTAACACACGCCCTATCTCTCGGTTTTTTTCTATCTCACATTTTCAGTTGAATTCGAGAAAATTATATATAGGCTTGGGAAGGGATTTATATAATAAGCCTGGAAGGCAACTTGCAGTAGACCTTATTTTTGAAATTAAACTCGAAAGATTTCATCCTTGATGGTTATTAATCATGGAAATGAAATACGTCTAAATGAATCATGTTAAGTGGGGTCCGATAAAATAACCGCTTAACACAACCCCACTTAACACGTCCTATGATCTGAAAATCAAATCAGCAATAGAGTATAGCAATAAAAGATGAAAAGAGTCCTAACGGACTTATTGTCCAAGCTCCAAGAGTGACGTCTCATCTACGATGAGCTCAAGTTACGAAACCTATATCAAAACCCACCGTTAAGTAAAATACTGACATCTCTATATGATGCATGCTCGTGGTGATGCCTGTAGTGTGTGCTCATATCATTAGTGCATCTTAATAAAGAAGACTGTTAAATAAACCTATTAACTAAACATATAACAAGCAAATTGATACATAATAAAGGAGACAACTAATAACAAATAATAAATAAATAAATACATAAACTCAAAAATAAATAGATAAATAATAAATAAATACACAAAAATAACAATACTCTAATCATAAAATAATAATATCATATACTATATAAATACACGACTAAACATGAGTAAATATCACATATACTCGTGTTAGTAAACATATAAATAATTAAGCAAATAAATATATAATCACTTTATAAATAAATAAATAAATAGATAACTATAAACAATTGATTAATTTTAATTAATAATGAATAATCATAGCATCATAGTTATCCAATACAAAATACACAATTAAATACAAATAAATAATAACATACATGCAACGAACAAATAGATAAGTAAATATATATATATATATATATATAATTTAATAAACATAAAAAAGATTAATATTAATAAGTAAATATATCAATAACAATAATAAACAATCATGTAAACATTCATCATATACGATAAATAAATAAATAATAATAATGAATAAATAAATAAATAAATACACTCATAACATCAAAAAATTCTAAATATGGTGAATGTGCATCTAAACTAATGTAGGGGTTCTCAAATTACCGAAAATGATCAAATTCTAAATATGGTAAAATGAATTGAACCGAACCGAACGAGTTGATCAAGTCGAGCCAAGTCAACTTAGCCGAGTCTAAGCAATAGTGTTGGGTAGGGTAGCTGGAAGTGGACATGGGCATTCGGCATGACCATGGACATGAACAAGTGAACAGGTGAACAGAACTCGAGTTGGCGAACGCAAACATGAGCAAGCGGACGTGAATGCAGGTATACTGGTCTGATGCAAATGCTGGCTAGCCGGAAAACAACCAAAAAAAAGGGCAGAATTGCCACGAGTGCGGCGGAATCACAGG
>JAVDBV010047862.1:0-22203 GCA_032619315.1 Piper longum
TGTAATATTTCTCTTTAGTGAAATATTATTTTGGTAGTGTCCGAGGACGTAGGCAATTGCCGAACCTCGTTAAATTCTGGTGTCTTGTTCTTTTCTTTTGTTGTCTATTTAATAGCTATTGTCGGGTATAGTTGGTGTTAATTATTATGCTATTTATATTACTTGTCTTGATAAAATTCTGTCTAGGAGTTGGTTTTTAAGCGGACTATCGTGTCCCACCAACTTTCCTGGGAATTTTATCTTGGGGTAATTATTTAGTACAATAGTTTTCACGCTTGTCATCTAGGTAATAGTTCTCACAGTGAACTAGTTATCTTTGGTGAAAATTACCCGTTTTTCACAACATAAACGGCCAGAGGCATATAAACAGCAGTATTTTGTGGTCGCAGAGCAAGGGTTCTACTCTGGTTTTGGTTTGGAATACCCGGTTTGCTTTTCGAACACATCCTTAAAGTTGGGCTTCACCGAGTATCACAGGATCTTGGGGCAGCATGCGCTCTTTCACAGTGGGGGCAGATGGACTATGCCAGCTCAATTTTCGACCACGCTGATGACCCATCTACTTTTCTTTATAGTATCATGTTTAAGCAACAGCTCTTGCGCTTGGACAGCTCCTTGGCATCAGTGTGTAGCGTTAATTTTACATGACAATGCAACTAAGCTGAATCAATACTTGTTATTGCTTGTGATACCAATACCTTTATATATGTCCTGTACTTGGGCAACCGGTAGTGTTCAACCTCCTTTAAGAGTTCATCACAAAGGCTAGTCTTTTCATACTTGAAGGACACTTTACGCTGATTATCTCCAATCTGCAATACTAATAGATAGACACACAAAATTTATCTGGAATAATGTAAACTCAAATGAGAAAGAATACCAAAAGCATGAAATGTGTAGTATATAACAAAAATATACATATATGATGGGTAGAGCGGGGAGTAGTGTCCTCTTGATCTAAACTAGGCGGTTTCTCAATAAGCCTAATCTTCTTCCCAATACGATGCTCAACCCCTTTCGTCACAAACTTTACTCGAACTCTTTTGACGCCGCCACCACACTATATTCAAAATAATATCAAGTATAAATAACTCAAGAACTTGTAAAACTAAGAAGTATTACTAAAAATAATATATGCGAAGTATATTTATTATTATTATTAAACGTGTGCGACTATGGGATTGAGTAAGCACGTGATCAGGAGAACAGAAAGGAGCTTCCATGAGTTTGTCTGCATCAACCTCAATTTTATCTCTGGTGCCACCATCCTAGCAAATATTTAGTTAAAACAAAAATATCAGCACAGAGACCAAATCGCAGTGACTTGATTATTCACAATAATGAACAATTAGTACACACCTGATCAAGAAGATGAAATAAACTTATGGCTGCATGAACATAGCGGATTCCTATGACAATAGCATCCATCCTAATAGTGAACTTCATCAGCTTCTTTCTTTTATCACCACTCTCTTTCCCAACACCCATATCCTCCATTCCCCTTTTGCATGAAAACCAAGAAAAAAAATTACACAAGAACTTGGTGAATATATATCAACAAAAAAAATATTGAATATCAAGAAAATACTAATGATTAACCATGCTTAGAAGAATATAATCAACAATTAAAAATTTCATATATCAAGAAACTTTAACAAGTTTGGTGCGCGACTCACGATTACTCTTCCTAACACCCAACATTATCTTAGTGGGCCTTGTTTGTCATGTTAGCCCATTGGCCAGCCCATGACAATTTTTTATTAGAGTGTGATTATCATTGTTAGGATATGTAAGGTGAGTTCGTTGAACTAGGATAAGGATCTCCACTCATCAAGGTCTATAAGACTCTTTTACTTCATATGCTTGACTCTTTAAGTAAGGATTTCAATAGGTTTCAGACGACAAGATGGCATTAGTGGTATTTTATTAGATTCCACCGATGTCGAGCCATTTCGTTGAATTTTCATAATTTAATAAAAATTTAGGAATGAGATATCTTAATGGTTTTCGAAAGTGAGATCCAAAAAAATTATAATATAAGTCAATACTCAAGCATATTATATAAGAGGGTCTGCGATTTTTCAAATAAGAGAGTTTGTACGGAAATATGTAGATTGTACTAATACTCATTTCACCCTAAGGAATGAAATATACGTAATGCAATGCATATTTGAAATTTGTGGCAATGGTTCCGAGCAATTTGAGTATGATAGCGGGCGATATATGGAGGATATGAGGGTGTTAGTATGTATGTTATGATATGTTGTCGTTGAGTTGTTCCGGCATAAGTTATATTTATGATGTGAGGCACTTTTAGCTGATGCTTATAGCCTTGTGAGGCTTTTGAAAGTTCCAATTTTCTTCGTGGTAACGGGTTACCCATCAGCCAATATTTTTTATCAGCAATTATTTTCAAACCAATAATCAAATACTGACAATTTTTTTATATCTATATAGGTGAATTTCTGTAGTGATGGCCAGCATAGGCAAATAGATCAGAGGGTTCATAACGGGGATTGTGCCTTTGATGATATGATGTATCATCTGGGATCATGCTTGATTATGTGTTTTGTATTTTGTGGAACAACTTATGCATTATGGTGTGGGTGGGTGCCCTAACTCTTGTTTATGAAAACTAAGAATGGTGAAATGAGTTGGTATTGTTATGGTGTATGTGCTAGTTGTAATATTGCTATTATTATTTGCACTATTGTTATGCAGTGCCATAACTTTAGAGCAATAATTAATGTATGTAAGCCTCAAAGTTCCAAAAATGATGTTAGAGTATTTAAGGTACACTATATGTATTTATTTGCATATGTGTGTATGATAAAGTGATATAGACTGGAGCAGCTTAAGGTTCATATTGTTTGAAGGATCCATGTAAAAGCCAACTATTTAGGTATGATGCCCTAACACTTGTAAAATGCCTATTTGTGTTTTAATATGAATTGATGAGTACGTGAAACATGTAACTATGACCCTCATATTTCTATATAAAAGAAGTTATGCATCATCATCTAATAAACTACCTAACTCAAAGATCGAAACTAAGTATAAGAACTAGATTACTCATTTGTATCTTTTAAGTTTCAACCTCTTAATTGTAGTGGAAGTGCTGCCTCTATTATAGCTCGGAGCTTCTTTTATGACTCGAAGTACCCATACTAGGAGCCTTAGGTTACAATTCTTCCAATAGTATATATGATCAGCATGCATTAGATGATAGTCCCTATAATGTTTCCCCTCTTAAGCCTCTTTGAGGGTTGAAAACTGCTTCCGTAATGTTAGTCCAAATTAGTAGTCCAACGAATAGCTTTATAATTGCTAACACCATGATTCACTCCATGTCCGGGCTAAAATGAGGTGTTACAAAAAAAGAATTTTAAATAACTATAACTTTTAGCCAACTTAATATTGTTAGGTTTATAATATATAAAGTGGTAAAATTTTAACCATATATCAATTGTTCAAGATACGACAAAATGATTAAAACTTAGTTATAGCAGAACAACTTGGTTAACAATTTGGTTATAGTAAAAGTTTATAAAATAGAACATGACTATGGTGAATGCTATCGGCTGAACTGTAACTGAGCCATTTACAACCCTACTTTTACCTATATATATGATTGATTTGTCAATAAATTTAAACATAAGATCATCTTTGATGATAGGTAATCATATAATAGGATTCTAAATGTCTACCGAGGCTCAACACAAGTGACAGTAATCTCATTGAAAGAGCAAGTCTTCCCGCTTGTGGAAGATTGATTTTGACGATCCATGGATTCCCTGCTAACTAAAAATGCTGGTTGGTTCGGCCTTGGTAGACCAACTGAGGCAGATGCAAGCATTAGAACAACAACTGACATGGTGGGTCTATCTGCAGCATCTTGTTGAACACATAGAAGTCCTATATGAATGCATCGTAGTGCCTCATTTGCAGAATATGATCTGATAACGAAAGGGTCAATCAGATCAAGAGGTTTTCCGTCACACCACAATTGCCAAGCCTGAAATTAACATCTCCAAAAACATTAATGAAATCCACCATTTGTGACGGTGAAAATTAGATTCGGTCAACTACAACACTCTTACATGTTCAAGGAGGCTTCGAGCATTTTTTGTGAGATAGAAACCTGCGTTTCTTTTTCCACTTACAATCTCCAGAAGTAGAACTCCAAAACTGTACACATCAGATTTCACAGAAAATATGCCCTCCATAGCATACTCTGGAGCCATGTAGCCACTATTATATTTAACACAAGTAAAACATAATAAAGAGTATGAAGCCTTAAGTTCATGATAAATTACTGAAGGGATAGAAAGTGAGGACTTACAATGTTCCCACAACTCGACAAGTATTTAGATGATTCTGCTTGCTTTCAAAAATTCTTGCCATTCCAAAGTCTGATATTTTGGGATACATTTCATGATCTAATAGTATATTGCTAGCCTTTAAATCTCTATGGATTATTTTGAGTCGCGAGTCCTCGTGAAGATATTGAAGTCCCCTTGCAATTCCAAGGATAATGTCAAGTCGTCGTTGCCAATCCAATTCAACTCTTTTTGTTGAATCTAGAAATTAGTTCAAGAATGTAAGAACTCAATATAGATTGTAGTTCTAATTGAACCAATGTTTACTCAACATTTTAATAGTAACTCATCATTCCAAACATAAAACATCATACAAATAAAGCAATTTGAATGCAACAATAGAAGGGGAAGATATCCTCTTTGCTTGTATAATTTATTTTTTCTAATTATCTTTGTAACTCAAAACTTTCTATAAGGTACAATAGATTAGTGAGCACTTCTAATCATCGAAAAATATTTGGACCCATAGTTGATCTAAATGATACGCCATATTATAACAATATATTCATACTGACACATGCATGAGCTATCAAAGAGAAAACTTACCAAAGAGGAAGATGTCAAGACTTTTGTTGGCTAGGAATTCATAGACGAGCAACAATTCACCTCCTTCTACACAACAATTTAAGAGCCTCACCAAATTTTTATGTTGTAGTTTTGCTATCAATATGATCTCATTCTTGAACTCTCTCAATCCTTGTCCCGAGCTTTTTGAGAGCCTTTTGATGGCTATCTCTCTACCGTCTCTCATAACTCCCTGAAAGGTTTCAATTTTTTATTTACTATCGACCAAAATAACTTAGATCTTAATAATCTACATCATCATCTACAACTTATCTCAGCTAAGTAAGGATATACGATGTAGAATTTGTATATGTAAAACCAATGTTAAATAACTACATGATTGAACCTCTCGTGTTTGAGTGAACAACATAGAACCTACGTGTATAAAACAGTGACAAGGTCTGAAACCTCGCCAACTACCTGCCAAAGTGGAAGGGTGAAAACACCATATTTATCATATGCCATGCTAATATCTCGTGAGAAACTACCACTTATGTCTCAGTTTCCATAAAAAAAGAACCTGATGTTTTAAGTTACTAACGTCGAGCTATAGTTATGTTTTCATAACAGGATACGCTATAGCTATTTGGTTCTACCAAAGCGCGTTATGTTGTAAAGAAATGAGTTGAATTGGAGGCAAAGAAGTTAATGAGTAGGGAGAAAGTTCAGAGAAAACCTTGTAAACGGGGCCAAAACCACCTTCTCCAAGCTTATTTTCGTTGGAAAAATTGTTAGTAGCATGAATAAGAGTGGCTAAATCTATGACTGGCAATCCAGTAGATGAAAAATCTTCCACTATATTGACTTCAGAAGTATCATTTGGATAAGATATTGGTCCCAATTCCTTCAACAAAGCCTCTTCATCTTTTCTCTTTGTACCTGATAAACATAACAATATTGATAAAGATTTGCGGTTGATTCCAATAGATTTAAAACATGGGTACATGATTTTCTAACATTCGAAAGGCTCATCTACGATGCCATTTGCAATTACCTTTGGCTTCTTTGTTCCTTTGAAGGATAAAGAGCACAGAGCAACCAATTATGACCACAAGAAATATTGAAAAGGAGCCCCCAACGAAAGCAGATAACATGGTTTCTGGTCGACGTGAAGTCGCTTGCTGCTCTGTCCCTGGCAGTGGGAGAGGGCTCAATCCTGTTTTTACATTTTGAAGTGTTAGATAGATAAAACTCATTTACAAAAGGAACCCACCCACCTGGAACAGAATTATAAAAACTGGCAATTGTGATGCTTCTTGTGACATTTGTGCTCCTCACATCCTTTGTAAAAGTCATGAAAGTCTTTCAATATATCCCATACTAATATATTTATTTTCATGAATAACATAGGACCCAAGTTACCTCTCTCTCCACCAGTGCTCTTGCATTGCCAGTCCCATCCAAACAAAGTAGGATTAGAACAAAGAACGACATCCAACCATAAAATTTTATACTTCATAATGACATTGAATGAAGATCAGATCTACATCTCAACAATTTTTTATTTGTAATCACAAAACTACATTAGATCCATGTATCTAACCTCCTTTAGTGATAAAGTGGAAGAAAAAGAAGAATAGGATCAAACCAAGCGATGTGAATTTGAACTTAATGGGATCGGTTCTGACAGACTTTAAGCTGGACTAGAAGTGGATAAAGTACTCTTTATTCATTAGCCCTGTGCTCTCTTTAATAAATGGGGTCCTGACTAAGATGACATAAGATAGGAAATGGTAAGACTAGCAGGAAATTTGGCCATCAAACATGAACCTGCCCATTTAAAATTGAGTACCCAAAAGCTCAAACACTGAGAGGACTGACTCAAGTATCCATAAAAAGCGAAACCGGATTGAAACCCAAGAGAAAGCACTTTCCATTCATTGGTTATTATCCGGAAAGCAATTGGGCGAAAATGATCGGAGTGCCAATATTCACATGTAAGTGCCATTATTTAATTTAAGCGAAAGCGATAAGAACTGATATCAATAAAGATGCCCACATCAAAAAAAATTTCACCTATCTAGCTTGTTGAAGTAACTTATAAGCTCGGCAAACTTTACCTCCATTAGCGTTAACCACATATCCTGGGGAGGGGTTGCTAGGATCCGACATATCCTTGTCTCTAAATGGCGCCGGAGTACTAGCATTGCCAATAGCTGCTTCCGATGTTATGAACGTACTCATATCACCATAAACAATGTAACAATTCCTTGTCACAGCATACCACCCCCCCTTCCCCTCGCAACACTGAAAATAAGTGTTCTGCAACTGTTGCAAGCACATTAAACAGTCACCAACACTAAGATCGGGAGTGCATTGTGCTACACCCAGCTTTAGAGGACTTGCTCCATTACTTATTGTTTGATTCCAGGACCGTGACTTCTTATTTGGGGAAGTCTCAACCAGGTCAGAAACCAGCTTCAACAGCTCCATATCAGGTACCATATCTAACTTGTCGGAGAAACTACCTATGGAAACAATTGATCATAGTACTTTCAAATTCTTTTTTGATAATTTACTTTCAAATTACTTTAAGATGAAAATATTAAAAAATTCCTTCAAATATTTAATATTAATTTAAATTATTAGTTTATTGTTATAAAGTAGCATATTTTATGATATTATTTAGTGATGAGAGAATCAAAACTAATTTATAGGAAATGATAAAATTTTGATAATGATAATACTACCTTTAATTTTTAAAGATAGGCTGCTAAGCCGTCGGGTGACATAGGTTGGCCAGGAGGCCGCCCCTTGGCCGTCGGATGCTGCCAACAATATTAAGATTAATTAAACTTTTTTATTTTTAAATTTAAATCTGGCTAAGGGCATTTAAGATAATTTATAATTCCCCCCCCCCCCATTTTTTTGATAATTTTGCTTGATTTTACTACTTAATATAGAAAATTTAGTTCCCTTTTTTTTGGTAAAAAGATCTTCAATTATTTATTAGTGATAAATTAAACTAATAATTGAAAATGAAAATATTTTTTATGTTTAATAAAATATTATATTTGTAATTTTAAAATTCTTCAAATATACAGGGTACCAACTATAAATTGGATAAGTTAAAATTTTGCTCTTATTTAGACTCATAAAGAGAGATTGTTTCTTTGATTTGATAGATTGTGAGAGAAAAAGATACGGAAAGAAAAGAGAAAAAAATAGCCTTCTTATCATATTCTCTCGTGTGCTTCAATAAGTGCTATAAGTAATTTTTTTGCCAATGTTGGATTGTCCTTTTGAGTAAGCAAATTAAAAGTTGAGAGGTTGAGCATTTGGAATGATGGTTTGCTAATGGGAGATCTTTTGTTCACCACCAAAAGTTTACCATTTTTTTTCTATTTTGAATTTGATAGGCTTGCTAAATTAGTCACCTAGATCATACAAATTTTGTAGGCTAATCAAATTCAAAGTGGGAAAGAGCTGAAAAAGTTTTGTACATACCGTTACTAAGTAGTCGAGAATCCAATCTTCCAAAGAAGCTCCTGTTTCCATACTGAAGGGAGCACAGAGACAGAGGGTTCCACAAAAAGGCTTCACTCCGAGCGGAGCAGAGCTGAAGAGCGTAGTAATTCAGCTCGCGCAAGCAGGCGGAGCAGGTGGCGGCGCTATGGCACACGGCGCGGCCGTAAACTCGGTCTCGGCCTCGACCGGTGCTGGTGTTGTGGAAGAGGGCGGTGGAGGTGGAAGCTTTTCCTAGCAAAAAGGGGAGAAGGCTCCGCAGGTTGCTTTGGAAGGCGAGTGTGGTCGGGGAGGTGGGCGCGGGGCACTCGTAGAAAGGACCTCCACCGCTGCCATAGCCGATGGTAAAGATCGTGAACAGCTCTATGCATGAGATTACACGATAATAATGACCAGTGCCAGATACTTTGCTCATGACTTGAAGGCCTAGCTATAAGCTTGAGATTGTGTTGGAGAAGAAGTTTCATCAATTGTGAAATGTTGATGGGATAATGATCAACTGCAACGTCTTAGGATTTATTTGATCGTAAAGAAGTTTGGGAGGAAGAGAAAGAAACAAGAGGGGGGGACTTTGCAAGTCTTTTGAAGTCTTCATCTGGTCCACTGTCTGGAGCAATGGGACGAAAATTACATGTCAAGCAAATGACACCGACTACAGATTTAGAACACTCCAAATAACGAAAAAAAAAGGTATTTCAATTTATAAAAAAACTACGTCAGTTTTTGGCGGTACAACAATTATAAGAACTAGAACTAGTTGTTTCATCCGATGGGACACACATGCACAGATATTTAAAATTATCCTGATTTATTTATAAGAAAATTTTGCGTAAATTATATTAAACAAAATACTATTCGATTTATACATATTATTAAAAAGGTGAATAGTTGCATATTATGGAAAAAGTAAATAAATCAATGAATTTTAAAATATTAAAAAATGAGAATAAGTGCACTTATAAGAAGTCTGTAGCATATTAAATAACTGAATAATTTTTTTTGGGTTTTCCACATTTTTTATTCCTAAATTCTTTTTTCTGTGTTTTTTAATATGATTTTTTTTTTCGTTTGTTTTTGCTTTTCTAAGTATACACGCGGCCAGATGGGTTGGAGGATTGATTTGGTCCTAGAAAAGTTGCAAGACAAATAAATGAACGACGGAGACTGACTTGGAAGTCTCCTTACAGCCAGTAGCTCACTGACTAAAATAGGACACCTGGACACGCAGGCCATGATAGAAAATTATTTGGCAGCCAAAGTTTGAGAACATATTTTTCCCTCTGGGCATAATTTTTAATAAAAAGTTAGGCCATGCCACTTTTTGATAAGTGCACCATATCTTATAATGCCCTAACTCGAACTAAGAGTTTTACATTATTGTTTTCTAAAAACGAACTACCCATTGCCAAACCAATGAATAATTTTTATTTGGCTCTTAAATTGCCATTTAATCCTGAGAATGATGAAAAAAATTTTATTATTGGTGAACAAGAGCTACTAATAAATTAGGGCACATTAAATAATTAATAATTACTAATTAAGATCGCAAATTCCCCTTATGCTCGACAACCATTAAAAATAAAAAAGAAAATGAGATCAAGATAGAACATGACTGGTGTCATTTTAAATCTTTTCATCCAAAAGAAGTTGGATATATATATAGCATCAACTTAAATGTATCGATTAGTTTAGGGTTTAGTTTTTTTCATGTACGAGTAGTTTTTACAATGAAAAAAAGACTATATATTGAGTAATAATAATAATAATAACATTTTTTTATATGTATCGAGTAATAATTATATCTATATATATGTATATGACGGTATTATCATGGTAAACTTAGAAAAAGTGAAAACAGTGATTAATGCAACATCATCGTCGACATATACCTTCTCAAATACAAGCACACATACTAGTTTTAAAAAATCACAAATAAATATGGGCAATAAAAGTTTCAAGCTCAGCTCTCGAGGCACCACCTTCATCATGGGCCTTACGCAATTCCACCCCAAGGTTATGGGCCCTTCCTCTCATTTCGTTCCCTTCCGAGGCCATCAATCTCTTCACGGCAGCGGCAACAGCATGGGCTCTCACCGCTTCGGCCCAATGGGCCCAATCTCTTACCATTAGGCCCACTTTCAGTATCTCGGTCAAAAGGAGTGCATTCCTTGGCTGGTCCGACGCCATGGGCCAAGCAGCAACAGGCTTGCCCATTGTCAAACTCTCCATGCAAGAGTTCCATCCACAATGGCTCACAAACCCTCCAACAGCTTCGTGGGCCAAAATGTCAACCTGGGGAACCCAATCCCTAGCCACAAACCCTATCTCCTTCACCTCATTTTCGTACCCCTCGCCAACTTGGTATGACCTCCCTTGGTCAACAAAAATGTCGCCTCTATCGGCCTCCCGCAGGACCCAGAGGAAGCGGTGGCCGCTCTGTTTGAGGCCGGCGGCGAGCTCATTGATCTGCTCGTCGGAGACCGACGTCATCGTTCCGAACGAGACATAGATCACCGACGCTGGCGGCTGCTTGTCCAGCCAGCCCATGCAGGGGTGTTGGATGTGGGCCTTATCAGCTGCTTCGTTGTTTGCTACGTTTAATGGGCCTAAAGCCCATCGGGCCTTGTTTCCGAGGGTTGTCAAGAGGTCCATATACTTGCCTTCAATTAGCCTGTGGGAGTTGAAGATGACACCGGCGACCAAGTTGAAGTACCGGAGCTGGCTGTACATGAAGGCAACAAAGTTATCGGAAAAGCAGCCGGCGAGGGAGAAGGCGGAGTGGACGGTGAGGCGAGATAGCTCCTGCCGTTGCTCATCGGTGAGCTCGTCGACGGCGTTGGATGTGCTCAGGTGATCCCCCAGGGAGGCAAAGCTATTGAAGACACTTCCGCCGGCAAATGCGTAGGCCTTAACATTGGGGAAAGATGCAGCCTACCATACAGCACCATAGTAAATACCACCAAATCATTGTGAAAAAACCATATGAAAAGTCACTAAATAAGACGCTAGAGACGATATCTTGTTTAATGAACTAGAAATAAAAATGTAGAGATATTTTAAAAAAAGAAAAAGCGGTTTTACAATTAAAGAGATAGATAAACATTATTTTTTTTAAAAAAATATTTGAATTTATAATTATTTAATTTTATTAATAAAATTAGAACCCACATAATAGATTGATATTAAAACTAGGGCCAATCAAAATATTAAAATTTTTTAAAAAATATAATAAAAATATTCCTACATAACGCCTTTTTATAAAAAAGTAACAAAAATAAATGTAGAAGGTAACGGGATCAAACTCGACTAATCTCACCTTGTAATTTTTTACTAATAAGAGTTTATTTAATTGTTAAGAAAAAATATAATAAAAAATTAAATAATTATAATTTATCTTTTTATTTAAATAATATATATCTTTAAAGTCTACATGTAAGGTATTAAATTCTTATAATATGTCTCCTCATTTAATAAGAAATTATATATAAAATTAAAATTTATCTGTACATAATACAACATCAACGTTAATAAAAAAAAACAAGGCTTTTATAAAAAAGAGGGATTCAATCAATCAAAGCATAATAAAAAATTAAAATAAAATAAATTATTATATTGTATTTTTAATTTAATTAAGATTTATTATTAATATTTAAATCTAATGCTAAAATATCATGAGTATAATTTATGTAATTATTTAATAAAAATTTATCTATAAAACATATATTACATATAGCACGACCAAGTTTTCTATAATATGCCACCACCATCACATCAGCCACCGTGCATGGCTTGGATTTAACTGCTAGCGACACAGCGTCTACGAATAGTGCACTGGCCATATTTGCCCGTGGCTGGAGCAGGCCGACCACCTCGATCGCCACGGTCTATATGTGGTAAAATTTTCACTACTGGCCCTTGCTAACGCCAGTCAGATGGCGTAGATTATCATTGACTACGGTGGTCTGATCAAGACGGGCAAAAGACTTGGCCGACCGTGAACAAAAACGTAGAGAAATTTACAGAAAAAAGAAAGAAAGGCAGTCAACAACACAATTTTCCAATTCAAGGGATAGAAGATAAGCATTAGATACAATTAATCTATCTCATAAACAAAAAGAGAGTTAAAAATTGTGTCTAATAAAAAGTAGGAAATTCAACCTATTAAAATACAATAAAAATAAAAAATAAAACAAATTATTATAATTTATCTTCTCAGTCAATTAGAATTTATACTAATGTTGAAATCTATTTTTAAAATATCTTACGATTATAATCTATTTAATTGTGTAATAAAAGGTTTATCTATAAGATATGATTTGGGAGATCTCGATAGTCTGTAGTCAATTTTGCGCTGCTAACCATTGTTATTTTAAAACACAGTAACAGTCAGATGGCCTAGATTATATTATTGCTAGGGTGGTCTTTCAATGTTGAAAAAATGCCTTGGTCCACCATGGATGTTATCTCTGGAGGCTAAATTTGGCCGTCTCGAATTAATTAAAGAGAAAATAAATTGCATTATTGGTTACAAAATTGAACGTACTTGTGATTTTTTGGATCGTAGATAGCATTTATCAACTCTAAAGACTATATATAATGTCGTACTTTTTAATGATTTTTTTTATAAATAAATAAATAAACAAGAAGGGTAGCTAGAGATTTCAGAGAGAAAAAATTAAGAAAAAAAAAGAAGAGAAAACCAAAAAAGGAAACAATAAAAGAAAGCACCTCGTGGGCAACGAAAGACATGAGGACGTCATGGACGACGGCAAGGTGGTCCGTGACGGCGGCCAAGGAGCGGATGACATCGGCGAGGGGGCGGCGAAGGGTTGGCTCGGCGGCATCGAAGAGGGGTTGGAGGTGGGAGGGGAACTTGTGGGGGTTGTTGGGGTCCGGCGGTGGCGATGGGATGTCCGGGAATGGGACGTCGTGGAAGTGGAGGAGGTGCATGGCGCCCTCGTCCGCGGCCCAGCCATGGACGCGAAGGCGGGCCTGGCGGATGTGGGCGGCCGGGGCGGCGTAGTGGACGGGGATGCCGCGTTCGACGACGAGGCGGGCGAGGTGGAGGAGCTGGTTGAGATGGCTCTGAGCAGGTAGGGGCACCATGAGGACTTTGACCTTGGCCGGCGGCGCTTCCATGGCTCTGGCAAGCTCCTCCGTCTCTCAAGTTTTTAGGATACGATGGACAAGAATAGTTTCACTTTTAAAATCTGGCTTCTTGTCTGAAGAAGAATCTCCAAACATTCAGACAAAGCCAACTTGACTCTCGCTTTTTGGAAGGAACTATAAGCTTTTTTTTCTAAAAAAAAATTGCTTATTAAAGGTTTTTTTAATTGGTAAAACAGAATTATAAAACTTAAAAACTTTTTAAAAGAGCAACTTCCAAAACTAGATTGCCTTTATTGAAGGAGAGCTCAAATCCAATTACGAAAACCCTCCAGAATCAAGTAAACAAAAAAAATAGAACTACTGGTTAAGACGACGTTGGAAATGTTGACCAAGGTGTGGGGGGGCAACAATTATGTCCTCGGTGAGGCAGAAACTACCAAAATTTACCCTGCCAGTAAGTTTAAGTACCTTAAGTATTTTATATTTGGCTCAACTTGATTTAAATTTGTACTTGTTAATTTTATACTCAAAAAAATAATCATTTTAAAATAAATAACTCATTGAATAATAAATAAAATTTGAGCTCAAATATATTTGGCTCAGTTTAGTTCAAAATTCGAGTTTAATATGTTTACTTGAAAAAATATTCTGTTCAACTTGATTTGTCAATATTATTGAGGTCATATGGAGCTTATATAGTTTTATAAAAAAAATCTTGATCCTTATAAATCAAGCACAAAGCAAATATAAATATTCACTCGACTCAAGCTCGATTTTAAAATATAATTACCTAAATACGAGCTAAACTCAAACACTATAAATTTTCAACAACGAATTAACCTTAATTCATAATACATTAAAACTCATCAAACATTTAAATAAGTTTAAACATATTTACTAAAAATAAAGTCAAATTTAAAAATATCCATATTTATCTCAGCTCATTTACGCCCGTACTCCTGTCACTTTATAGAATTGATTTCACCTCAGCCCATGAACACGACATTAGCAAAAAAGTTTCCAGATTGTATCGTCCCTTTCTTGTAATTATTAACAACTCAGCCAATTGCTCATAATTCATATATCAATCACGCTTTTTGCTTAAATCAAGACTTTGCACCCGATTTAAATATTATAAAAATGAACTTAAACTTTTTTCGTAAAATGCTCTTTCAGAAATTGAATAATGAGTTTTCTGCTTTGGTATCATGCCCGCTCGATAGATTATTTCCAAGTCTAGCTCTATCTTTATCTTTTAGTGACGTGTATCTCTTCTTCTTCTTTTTCAACAACGTATATCTCTCTAGTACTTCCATACCATGAAATTATTAATATCATGACATTGATATTATAATGATTATTGTAATTGCTTTAAATTTAATTTTTTAATATAAATATCATTAATCTATAAAATTCTGATATTTTTCTAAACATTTTTTACCTACATAAATAAAGCTTAATCAAATATTTCATAACATTCATTCTTAAGATTGGACATTTGAATTTATGTTTGCATCCGGCTTTTCCAATCAAAAAAGCCGGTTGAATCGATACGTTTATAATCGTTGGTAATTCGATGAATGTACGACAACTAAGCATGGTCACAGGTATTGGAATCAACAGAAGGTCTCATTTGTATGTATATTTGAATATTTTTTTAAGTAGTTAGCGGACTTGGTCTTGTATCAATGCTTCAGAATTTAATCACATACAAGCATTCAGACACCTGGTGTACGTCCCCTTGTTTAGCCACTAAAAAACAAGAGGCTATTAGGGGCATACAGGCAATGGAGCAGGATGTCTGGCTACCATTCTTCGTCAATCTCTCATTCCTGATTTAATATCTTCAAAACGTTCATTTAATCTAAAATCCAGACTTTAAAAAAAAAATGTTAACTACTTTTTTTTTTATCACATAGATTGGATCTTTGAAAAAAAACAAGGGCGATACAATTAATTATTTTGGTTAGTTAATGCTGTTAGATCAGGTGGGTGTTCTCATTTTGGAATAATTTTTTTTTTCTTGATTGCCTTCGATTCAGAAATGTCTGCTTTGAATTATTTTGCAAGACAGTCTTCTCTCATTATTTTGCAATATATCTTGACATCCAATTTTTCTTGATTGGAATCCACTTACATTATATTTTTTTAAAAATCATTTCCTACTTGTTTGAAATTGTATTTCTCTGAATATCATCATTGAATAGGAAGACAAAGGGCTCTCTGCTTCACATCATACATATCAAAGGTGCAGAAAGATGAATTCACTCAAGGTAATTAATGGTTTCTTATTTAAACACTGACAGATCAATCTAGTTTTATAACTCTAGCATAGTTCTTTGGAATCAATATTTTAACTGCTATTTTTTCTAAAAAAAATGTGTTCAGTAGTTATTTTGAATGTAAGACCTAAAGTGTATATGCTTTTGCCCGGTTAATTCCATCAAATTCATTTATTTTTTATATTATCATCCAATCAAATTAAGTCTTATGGACAAAACTCCATTGAGAAAACAACTTGAACACTACGGATCAAATTTCAACATATGATGAGTCAAATTAAAAGATAACCATTTACAAAGGGATGTGAAAATTGCTTAATTTTCTGCTTTGGGCCCAGGCATATATATTGACAACAATAATTTATTTTATAGAGGAGCAACACAAAATTAGCTGGAAGGACACAAGAAACAGGAAGAAGGTTGGACTTACAGAATGAAAATTGTGGTGATCCTAATCCAACATTATTACTGAATTCAAATATAGAAAAGGATAAACCTCTATCAATCCCATCTACAAAATCTGGAGGAGCTAATCAAGTCATCAGCGCAAAGTTCACTATTAATGCAGTATATCCAACATTGAGATCACAGTTTGCACCTGACAAAGATGGTGATAGACCAATCGAAAAGGTAAGAATGGAAGGCCCCAAGACAACATCTTTGACAGAGTCAATGTTCACTGGTAATACTGAATATCCAACGTTGAGATCTCAGTTTGGACCTAGCAAAGATGGTGACAGACCAATGGAAAAGATGAAAAAGGAAGGCCCCAAGACAACATTATGGGAAGAGTTATGTGCACAAAAAACAATACTCACAAGCAAACATGAGTTTGATAGCGAAGTGGCAATACCAAAGACCAAGCCACTTGATAACACAAAAACAAGTACAAGTTCAATAACGTACGATTCAAATAAATTGACCAAAGTAAGATCACAAAGTCTAGCATCTTATTGCACAAAGCTTAACAGCAAAAGGTTTGATATTGAATCTCGTTCAGAGAATGGTGGAGATAGGAAAACTAGCACCACTTCCAGAAGTCGTAGTGCAGACAGCAGTGTTAGTGGAGCATTAAAGCCTCACACAGGTGGTGATGGAAGGTGGGAGGCAATTCAATGGGCAAATTCAAGGGAATCACCACTTGGGTTATCACATTTCAGAGCACTTAAGAGGCTTGGTTATGGGGACATAGGAAGTGTTTATCTTGTGGAGTTGAGAGGGACAAGCACATTCTTTGCCATGAAAGTAATGGACAAGAGCTCTCTTGTAAGTAGAAATAAAGTCCTTAGAGCACAGACTGAGAGAGAGATTTTGGGTCTTCTTGATCATCCTTTCTTGCCAACTTTGTACTCCAATTTTGAGACAGAGAAGTTTTATTGTTTTATAATGGAATATTGCAGTGGTGGCAATCTTCACTCCCTTAGACAGAGACAGCCCAACAAGTATTTTACAGAACAAGCAGCTCGGTAAGCAGAGATTGTGCATATGTATTTCTTGCCATTATTCATATTGCTTTGATGATTATAAATGGAAGAATGACAATTTCAAATTGATGATTTGGTATTTTGAAATGCAAAAACAAACTGACATGTTCAAATAGACGATTTGATATTTAGAAATACACACAAACCTACTTTGCTTATAATGGAAACATGAAAATTTCAAATACATGATTACATATCCTGGAATGCAAAAATATACTGACAAGTTCAATTAGATGATCTGATATTTAGAAATGCAAAAACAAACCGACAAGTTTTTATGCTAAATACCCTTATTCATATTTACATTCGAAAGAGAGAAAATAAAGAATAGTCATTCTTCAAGTTTGAACTGATTTATACTCAATTTGTCAGGTTTTATGCTTCAGAGGTACTATTGGCCATTGAATATCTACACATGCTTGGGATAATTTACAGAGACCTCAAACCGGAAAATGTACTAGTAAGGGAGGGAGGGCACATCATGCTCTCAGATTTTGACCTCTCTCTCCGCTCCTCTGTCTGCCCCAAACTTGTGAAATCATCCACCATCCATGTCAATAGCAACACACCCAACACAGACAACTCCCTAGCTCCTGGTTGCATCCAACTATCTCCTTTCTTCCCTCGCATCCTACCAAAGAAGAATGGCAAATCCAAATCTGACTTTGGCCCAAGAGCTGAATCCAACCTAGAACTCTTGGCAGAGCCTTCAGGCGCAAGATCAATGTCATTTGTTGGCACCCACGAGTACCTAGCTCCGGAGATCATATGTGGTGAGGGCCATGGAAGTGCGGTAGATTGGTGGACATTTGGGATTTTCCTGTACGAGCTACTGCATGGCACAACCCCTTTCAAGGGACCAGGCCATAGAGCAACTCTGTCCAATGTAGTTGGGCAGCCACTGAGGTTCCCAGAGGCTCCATCTGTGACTTCATCTGCCAGGGATCTCATAAAAGGATTGCTCGTGAAGAAGCCTCATCAGAGGATTGCATACAAAAGAGGTGCCACGGAGATCAAGCAGCACCCTTTCTTTGAAGGGGTGAATTGGGCATTGGTGAGATGTGCCGTGCCTCCTCATATACCTGACCCTGTAGACTTGTCAGTGTATGCTAGCAAGGATGGGGAGAAGATGAGTATCAAAGGGATGTTGGCACCTAATGGCATTTGTAGACATGAGAAGAACTCTGATGATGCTTCTTCTTACCTTCATTTTGAGTACTTTTGAGACGAGTTTGATGATCTAGATTCAGGAATGAAAATACGGTGCAGATAAAAGCTATTGCGGATTGAATTAATAACATTAATCTGCATTACATCCATTCAGGACTAAGAATCATGAGCTAAGTTCCTTTGTATGAGTTGCACTTCAAGTCAATGGTGATTATTGTATAGATCCTTATGACATGCATCCTCCGACATTCACAAAGAAGTAAATATAGTATAAGAACACAAATAACCATAAAAAAAGGGTCTAGGCTACAAAAAAACATGCCATCAGTGACAAAGAAAAATATGGTCATGAAAACTCCTCTCAAATTTTTTCACTTCATAGTCAGGTTAATTAATCTTTCTAGTGTAAATTCTTGGCCAGCTACTTAGGTTTTCTTCTTTCCATGCTTAACTACTATGGGACCTCTCACGTGATGGGCCCCATCGGACCGAATAATCCTCCCAAAAACATAATTGTTTGCTTGCTTATTTGCACCCACTCCAGGTTTCATCTCCATCTTATAACTCTTCTCCTCCCCCATCTTGCTGAATTTTAGACTGCTCGGCTTGAGAGTCGAAACTCTCGCCTGAGCGAGCACTCGGACAGCACATGTCCGAGGAGTGCCCACATTTTTGTGTGTGTTCGATTAGTCGTTACTGATCTACTTAGGCATGGACTGTGTGATTGATAAATACTTGAAGCTAACTGTTAGGCCTATAGACTCCAAAATAGACTTGCAACATATTTCATGGACCACTAAAAGATAACTAAATAAATAAAATTTTCTTATTAATTTATATATAAGCTACCTATATCATCCATAATCGATATGAAACAAACCTAATAATTTTTCTCATTAGCCTATATATAAGCATCTATATCATCCATGATTGATGTAGGACAAATCCAATAATTTTTTTTTTTTCAAAATTATCATCATCTGATAATCTCCCTTAAGTGTTATTGGGCCCTATAAACTTTAAAAGGGACTTGTAACATGTTTCACGGACTTCTAAAAGTTAACTAAAAAAATAAGACTTTCTCATTAACGTATATACAAGCCACATACATCATCCACGATCGTTGTGGGATAAATCTAACAATTTTTTCTTTCTCCAAAATTATCATCGTCTGGTAATCTCTCTCATTCATCATCACCTGACAAATTTTCATTTCCCTTAAATTATCAAATGGAGCCTATGAAAGAAAATATTCACAATCGACGTAAGTAAACACCAAAGTCCACTTGACTCTGATACCATTGTTAGATTATATGCATCCTACCAATATTATCTACATCTAATGTGGGGCAAACCCAACACTAAGTAACTTGATTTCTTTGATGGGCAAGTGTGTTTCTTGCCCTTGATAGCCATAATTTGTGTCGAATTGATGCCAGAGTTACCGAGGAAGTCGATGTAGTCGTCGATGGTGAGGTTGTAGACAAGTCCGGGATCCATTGCATTGTTGGGTCGGACATGGCCAGCTCCATATGAGGAGTTTGCCTCCTTGTTGTTTATGATGGTCTCCATGTGATTGTCACTTGTCCTTGCTGAAGTGGCTTGTTAGTAATGACTTTGTGCAATTCAAATATGTATAAATTCTATTTTAATGTTCTATGCATGTTTTATAGATCATTAAAAAAACTAAACTTGCCATATAAAGATGAATGAGTGTGGCTTTGCTTTCAAGTTGTATATCTAGTTCTAAAATTGTATTTCGACTAAATAAATCGCCTAAGCTTTACTTGGTTAAAACAGCTTCAAATCAAACCCTCTTATGGACGATTTTGATCATGTATGAAAAACAAAGAATTATAAAACAGCTTCAAAACAAAGAATTTTTTATAAAAAGCAATAAAATCAAATATAACATCCATAATTATCTCTAAAACTCCAAGAATTATAAAAAATCTCCCTAAGAAATTTTATTAGCCTATTTCTTTGACCAAATAGATACTTCTTTGATCAAATAGAGAACTTTTTGTCACGTTATATATATTAGGCAAGATGATGTGCGGTGTGCGGTCAATATTACATATAGATCTTATTTTGTAGATATTTTTTATTGAATAATAAAATAAACAGTAACAATTTAATATCTTAAGAATAAATTATACTTTTAAATAGATTTTAATCAAGTGAGATGATAAATTATAATAATTTGATTTATGTTTTTATTCTATTGCATTTTGATTGGTTCAATATCCTTTTTTCATCAAAAAGCTAGTTTTAGCTCCTCTTTTCTTATTAATAATAATTATTAATTAACTCACCCAATGGATAATGGCTACAACCTTTCATTGAATAGTGATCATTAGATAAAAGGTGTTACTATTCATTTGACAACTACCACGTATTCACTTTTTATAAATATATAGCCAATAGTTAGAAGAAAGCATCCGTTTAAGAATTTGTTTTTTTTTTTGTTCTAACACAACTTTGGGGCTCTAATGCAACAATCTGATAGGGTGATAACTCTGAAGATTCTTTAGTTTAACTTATGTATAATAATGATTTTCAACCTGTGATATTTCTTTGACCAGAAGATATAATTTGCTGAGTAATGAAAGTTAAATAATTATATATTATTTTATGTTTATTTTTAGGCTAGATTAAATATGTTCGATTTTCAATAACAATAAATACAACACTTCTTAGCTGTTGTTGCCAATTGTGGGTGAAAAGTCAAGTCTAGACAAACATAAATAAAGATTAAACACATTGAGCTTGATTCAAGCCTAAACAATATATATATATATATATATATATATATATATATATATTACTTACTTACTTAAAATTACGCTGTAGATAATTCCCTTTGGTCTAAGTGAAATTACAAATTGAAAATAACATTGGCCACAATTTTGTCGGAGTTATCATCCCGTCAAGACACGTGTTAGAATGTCAGAATATCAAAGTCTCAAAACTGAAACTAATTCTCAAACAAATAGTTATTATTTTTTAAATTCAGTGACCGTTGGGCATATATTTATAACAAAGAGGTAGCCATTATTTGGCAAATGCCTACTCAATGAATGGTTGTAATTTTCGGCCAAAGAGTGAGTCAATTAAAAATGATTTCTAACAGTAAATTAATTAAATATTTTGTAGTGAGCTCTTAATTTTTTGGATGATTACTGAAAATACAACTAAAATGTGTAAAGTAAATAATTAATCCTAACGATTGTGCGACAGTAGCATTAGCTACATGGCTTGCTCAGCCAAAATCAATGGATAGAAGATGAGAGACATTGCCCTGCATGCATATTTACCAAAATCAACCCGTAATATTATTACCATAAAACACTAAAAACTTCTCCATTACTCTGCATCGGGAAAAAAAAATTTCACCGTTTTCATCATTAAACAAATATATTTCATAAAAAACAATTAATAAATTAATGATATGCCCACATTAATGTTTAGACAGATTTATTCGGTCACATAGATAGTTTTTAGATTTGTATTTATCCAGTTACATGGCTAATTTTGAAATTTTTATTTATCTGGATAATTGCTGAGATTTGTATTTATCCGCTTGCATAATTTCTACACTTCGAAGAACAAGGCCTAACGGTTCCAAAAATTGTCGAAGGGAATTTCTGAGGAAAATAAAGACGGGTGATGATGATACGCCCGTAATCACGGAATAGAAGAAGTGTCGACAATTCTATAAAAGACAGAGCTTTGCATATTGGAAAGGGG
>JAVDBV010047863.1:0-32044 GCA_032619315.1 Piper longum
ATATATATATATATATAACAACGGTTACATAATGCACAATTCAATAACAAACCTAGAGTATAATAACGACAACTGTCAGATAATAGTTAATTCTTTGTGATTATATCATCACTATACAGTTGTGTAAGGTCTATGCCTTGAACCACACGGTGCATCCCCAAAACACATTCACTTGATAATATTAGAGGATAGCATGCATAACCTTCTGGTTTTGACTGTGAACAAAATATAAAGACCTCACGATTGGTTCTTTGGTGCCTGGAAGTGTTGAAACTTGCACGTACACAACTCCAACCTAGACCGACAATGGTGATTCTAAATGTTTTCACATATAGGGCTGGCCGATAATACCGTTGTTCTGAGAGTTTTGAATTAAGTTGAAATAAAATGACTAAGTATATTTTCTATCCTTTAGAATAATGGTGTTTAAAAAGTGGTTAAGCTAACAGCACCGTTTTCTTTTTTAATGATAGTGGAAAAAACCACTGTCATTAATGTTTAATTGAATTACGATTTTGTTTATTTTTTAAAATAAAAATATAATCATATTGAACAATGTAAATAAGGAAAGTGGCATTATATATCTTTTTTAAAGTTAGTTTAATATAAATATATTGTCTAAGTGGGACAATATTCATGGTTGTAACAATGGTTCTATGTTACTAGATATTTGTATGGTTTAAATTAAAATGTACCAATTACGATCATAACTCAATAGCGACGGATGGTCAGAGAAGAAATAAACGATGCAATAATATATAAGGGTCAAAAAATTAGTAAATACTAATGGTAAATGCCTTCGACTGCACCATTTACACCACTACACCTATAGTCTATGATAAATCAATATTTGATTAACTATTGCTAATGATTGTTAAGGCATCCTATGGGCTTGTTATGTTGAGAGTGGTCTGACATCCATAATAGATATGAATTGTGATCTTAATAAATATTTAGAGTTAAACTACTTAAGTTGTTAGCTAGTCATTTTGGGTGTGACCTAAATCTTCTTTTATAGTATCATTGTAAAACCCGACTTGTTGGTTCGTGTTTTTGTGATCGGTTTGGCTTTACTTTGACTCGATTAGTATGCAGCTAGTCTGATTCGATCGGGTTGGTGTTAAGTGGGTCCTTATATATTATTGTGAACTTGGGCATTGAGCGCGTCCACCGTTAAGTTTTATCTGCTCGGACCCAAATGATAAGTTGTGACCTTATTGTTGTTCTAAGTGTTTAGTTAATAGTCTGTGATATCTTTTTTATAAACGACATGATAATCATTTTCATCAATGCACACATTCTTATAATTTTTTTTCATACAAAATATAATATCTTTAAGTATATATCTAGGGTTCATTGCTAATGCCATTAAGGGAAGCATTGGTAGTGTTCTCCAATATGTTTAAAACCGTATGGACCCACATCAACTATAAATGTACTGAAAATGGTATGTGACCTGTATCTTGCAAACTGTGCACTAATTTAAAATGTATTATGAAAAAATAAAAAAATAGGATAATAAGAGCAATTAGTATCTTCGTTAAAAACTTCCAAAAAAATCCAAAATGAATCTCGCTACTTCGGAGCCTGTTCAATCCACCCTAATAGATGGGTCCTTGCCATGTCATGTTAATTTCTTCATAACCCTACAAAAATTGAAGTGTTGTGTGAATATTATTTTATCTATGTGTCAATCGATGACCTTTACACATTTTTTTATAAGGTTGAGCTAATGTGAAGCAACATTTCCCTAATGTTAAAAAATATAATCATTAGTTTTCTTAAGGCCTTCTTGAACGACCAATTAACAATATGTGCACTACATCGAATATGACAATTTTTTGAAAAGTTGTTGTAGTTCGTTTGCCAATACATTCAAATCATTTTACTATTATTTGAAGCATTATATAATGTAAGACTAAGAAATCTTTCATGAATATTAAAATTATGAAAAACATCAACAAACAAAGTTACCATACTAGAACCATCATGTAGGTGTTCTAATAACTTAAAACCAATAAGACGTTTTTCCAAAATCTAATTCTCCTCAATAAAATGTGCAACAATACCAAGATATCCAAGATGTTGACGACTTATCCATACATCTGCCGTGAAAGAAACAAAGCCTCTATGGTATTCTAAAAATTTAAAAATTAACATTCAAAATTGATCATAATTACTCAACTTGGAACAAAATCAAGATTATGAGATTGTGCATACTCCGTGAATCATGAATTTTTGGCAAAAGAGAAAGGTGAGTTTATACAAATAATTATTTTCATTATTTTTTATTTATTGTGTTCAGGATCAAAAGGTACTTTTTTTAGGAGCACACTTCTTGGCTGACGCGTAAGGGAAGAAGTAGTAGGGCAATATTTACATTGGGCTCTTGGCTTCTTTGTTACGTGGTCGACGACCCTATTAAAATTCTCATAAACCTCGGTCTCTTTGTCTTCACAGCCTTGCTCTTGCTTGAAGAGGCTTGGGACGGACGGGCTTGGGTTGCATGGTTGGTCTCCTCTTCCATATCACCATGATCACTATCATATTCATTGGAGAGTAAATATTTTGAAATTCATTTGGAGAGTGTTTCATAGTGAGCTTGAGGAAGAATATTGAAGAGAAAAGAATTGGGAGATTAGAGTTGGAGAAACTTAAAAGGCTTGGAGTTGGAGAGTTGGAGAGAGTTGGAGAGAATTGAAGAGCTTGAAGAGCGTGTAGATGTGTGAGTGACACTGGAGAAACTCATCCATACTTATAAACTGTTTTTTTATCCCCTTCCCTACGGCTCACCAAAGATCCATTGCCAACGGCGCTTTGGAGGCTCTTGGCCCGACGGCCTCTTAAAAGACCTGTTAGCCGTTGGCCCATTGGCCATTGAAAAGGCTTCTTAGCCCAACAGCCACGAGCTTCCCCCTCGGCTTAGCCCAGGTGGGCTTTGTACAAAGTTAGAGCTCGAGGTTTACACTGAGTTGAGCTGAGCCCTGCTTGCAAGCTGAGTTTCCAAGCTTCGCTCTGCTCCTCTGCCTTGGCTAGACATAACACCGTGGAATAGCCTTGTCTATTGACAGTAGCCTTTGGATAAGGCCTGTGGATGTTGGATGTTGGACATATATATATATATATATATGATTCAGAAAATATAAGATTGGCCTAAATTAAATTGATATACTAAAGTTAACGGTTATGAGCTATAAATTAAAGTGTGAAATTCAATGTGTAGATAATATTTTCGTAATTTCTTTTTTCTAATTAGTGAAATTTTAACTATGGAACTAAGGTTATAAATAAGGAGGTTATAGTCCCTGAATTTATAAAGTGTTTTCGTTCTAGTATCCCATTATCTAGAATTCAGGTTCTGAAAAATATTTCTTAGATTTAGAAGATCAATAAATCTAAGGTGGTAAAGATTCTAGTTTCTTTATGGCTCGAGGTACACTTTCGTTGACTAGTTTTTTTATTTACTTAATGATTTGATATGAAGATTATCAAAGTATTTAACAAGCGGCATCAGAGCTACCTTCATATCAAATCATTGAGAATTATGTTTTATTTATATTTAAATTATGGATTGGAACCATCTAGTTCTATATCCCATTATGAATTTCAGATTAAGGAAAGTACAAGTGATTTGTACATGGGATTTTTTATTCCCAAATTAAGATCATCTTTTGGCAAAATAACGTGAGGAAAATGCAGTTACAAAATGTTATAATTTTGAAAACTCCCACATAAAGATACTTTTATAACTCTTTAAGTTAAGTTGTGATTAATATTTTAAAATTTATTGAGGACTACAATATGCTATAAAAACAGCTTCTTTTGTGAAAATTAATTTATTTCAATATTAAGACGGTAATGGGTATTTAATTGATTTGGATATTAATCGGCCCAAAGGAAGGTTAGTGTTTAACAGAATTATATATTTATTTGTGGTAATAAATATATGATGAGTGTTAAGTTTCCATGTGAATGATAAATCGACCCAAAGGAAGGTTTATTATTTGATAAGATTTATTGTCTATATTTTACTACACTAAGGCTCATTTTTATAATAAATATAGGATAATTATCTGGTTTTCATGTGGATAATAAATCGGCTCAAAGGAAGGTTTATTATTTGACAGGATTTATTCTCAATATTTGATTACTGCGTTAAAATTTATTTTGTGATAATAAATATAAGATAATTATTAGGTTTCCATGAGGATAATAAATCGGCCCAAAAGAAGATTTTTTATTTGACAAGATTTATTATCTATATTTGATTATTGCATTGAGAGTACCACTTACAAATTAGCATTTCTGTCCAAAGACTAACTATTAATATTGTGCTAAGTATCTGTTAATGAGATTAAACATTGTTTGAATTATTAATCTTATTATGGGCATGTTGTTTTGTTTTATTTTCAGTTAATCAATCTTCTTCTATGATTTTTACCAACATTAACTCAATTCCAATGCTTAAAGATAATTTTAAGGATTGGAAAAAAAGTATAATGATTATTCTCGACTGCATGGATCTTGCCCTTGCATTAAGGACTGAATAACCTACTTCCCTTACTAACAAAAGTTCTATTGAGGAAAAACGGGACATTAAGAAGTGGGAACATTTAAATCGAATAAGTCTCATGATCATGAAGCGGGGAATTCTAAAGACCTTCATGGGCGATGTGTTTGAAAAAGTTACTACAACTAGCGAGTTTCTTAAAGAAATTAAAAAACGTTTTGCAAAAAATGATAAGGCTAAAACAAGTACAGTTTTGTCGAACTTGATTTCAATGAAGTTTAAAGGCAAAATAAGAATAAGGGAGTACACTTTAGAGATGTCAAATATTGCTTCAAAACTAAAAGCACTAAGGTTAGAGTTATCTGAAGATTTGCTCATACATTTAGTTTTTAATTTCTTTTCCTGCACAATTCACTCAATTTGAAGTCAGTTACAACTGTCAAAGGGATAAATAGACTCTTAATGAGCTCATTTCTTATTGTGTCCAAGAAAAAGAAAGGTTGAAGTAAGAGCAGGCTGATAGTGCTCACTTGGATAGTACCTATCAAGATAAAAATAAGAAAGGAAAGAGGGCTAAGGATACTGATAATGGGTCTCATAAGCAACAGCAAAAGAAAGAAAATCAGGTTTCTTACGTTTCTTTTGTGGTAAACTTGGACATATGAAGAAGAAATGCACCAAATATCACACTTGGCATGTAAATAAAGGTCCATTTCTTAATTTTATTTATTCTGAGGTTAATTTAGTTGCAGTACCGATACACATTTGGTGGCTAGATTCAGGTGCTATTACTCACATAAGTGTGTCAATTAAGGGTTGCTTGAGTTGTCGAAAGCCAGATGATGCTGAAAGATTTATCTATGTGGGTGATGACAAATCAGTTATAGTTGAAGCAATAAGGATTTTTATATTATTATTGAAGACGATATATTGTTTGGATTTAAAAGAGACATATGTAGTATTGTCTATCAGACAAAATTTGGTTTGTATTTCTATATTGAACAAATCTGGTTACTCATGTTCATTTAGAAATAATAAGTTTAGTTTTTTTCTAAATTTAAATATTGTTGGTACAGGTTCCTTGTCATTTTATGATAATCTATATTTACTTGATATTATTGCATCTTTTAATGAAACTTTGCATGTGGGTTTATGTGGTACGAAAAGAAAATTAACAAATGAGAATTATGTTTTACTCTGGCACAAGTGTTTGGGACATATTTTAAACAAATAATTACACTACTTATGTTAGATGGAATTCTTGATTCTCTTAATTTATCAAATTTTCAAGTTTGTGTTGAGTGCGTTAAAGGAAAACAAACAAATATAAAGAAACTAGGTGCCAATAGATTTTCAAGCATCTTAGAACTAATACTATAGACATTTGTGGGCTATTCCTTACGGCTTCTTGGAAAGGTTAATAATATTTTATTACATTCATAAATGATTATTCTCGTTATAGTTACCTTTATCTTATTCATGAGAAGTCTCAAGCATTGGATGCATTTAAGGTATATAAGGCTGAAGTTGAGAACCAACTTGACAAAACTATTAAGACTATTATAACTGACCGTGGTGGTGAATACTATGGCAAATATAATGGATCAGGTGTATAACGTCCAGGACCATTTGTCAAATTCCTAGAAGAGTGTGGAACCGATATCCCATGAATCATCTTCCATATCCCTTAATACACTATGTCAGGTACTCCTCGCATGAATGGTATTGCTGAGATATGAAACCAAACCTTAAAAGATATCGTGAGAAGTATGATTGCTCATATTACTTTACCTGATTCACTCTGGGGTGAGACACTAAAAACAGTAACATATCTTCTTAATAGAGTACCAATAAAAGCAACAGTTAAGACCCTTCATGAATTATGTACTGGAAAAAGGCCTAGTATTCAGCATTTACACATTTGGGGTTGTCTAGCTGAGGCAAGGCCTTATAGGCCGAATGAAAGGAAAGTGGACTCAAGAATTGTAAGCAGTTATTTTGTTGGGTACTTTGAACGGTTTAGAGGATATAAATTTTGTGATCCCATAAGAAGGACATTCTTTGAAACAGGAAATGCCCAATTTTTTAAGGATGTTAAGTTTGGAGGAGGAAATGAGGTTAGAGACTTTGTCTTTGAAGGAGAATTTGATTCTCTTCCTATGATTGTTCTGGACAATAATCATGATCAAGGTCATATTCTTGATGTTGTTCAATAAACAATACCAGAATTACAAGACAATGTCGAGAATCTCCCTAATCAAGTTATATCTGAAGAGGAAACTCAACAACCTCAAGAGCAAATGCTATTGAGGAGATCCATAAGAGGAAAGAGAAAAGTAATTTCAAATGATTATAATATCTTTCTCGAAGAACATGAGGATAACATTTGAATGGTGGAAGATGATCTAATCAACTTTCATCAAGCCATAAAGGGTTCTAATTCTCAAAAGTGGATTTATGCCATGAATGAAGAAATGAAGTCCATGAAAGCTAATGACGTTTGGGATCTTGTTCCATTGCCTGAATGTGAGAAACCTATTGATTATAAATAGATATTTAAAACCAAGAGGGATTTAAAAAGTGATGTAGAAGGATATAAGGCTCGTCTTGTTGCAAAAGGCTTTAGTCAAAAGGAAGACGTTGATTATAATGAGACTTTCTCTCCAGTGTCATCGAAAGACTCATTTAGAATAATTATGGCATTAGTGCACATTTTGATCTTGAGTTACATCAGATGGATGTAAAGACTGCGTTTCTAAATGATGACATTTATAAAACAATTTATATGACAAAACCAGAAAACTTTGTATTCGGTGATTCAAAGAATATAGTTTGTAAATTAAAGAAATCAATCTATGTACTTAAGAAAGCTTCTTGTCATTGGTATTACAAATTTGATCAAGTGATTCTCTCGCTTTGTTTTGAGATGAATGTGATTGATGATTGTATATACCATAAGTTTAGTGGGAGTAAGTATATTTTTCTGGTTTTATATGTTGATGATATATTGCTTGCTAGTAATGATATAGATTTTTTGCACGCAACTAAGATATTTTTATCAAAGAAATTTAAAATGAAAGATCTTGGAAATGTTTCTTTTGTATTAGGAATTTAAATACATCGGGATTGGTCTCGATGTATACTTGAATTATTATAAAAGACCTATATAGAAAAAGTGCTTAAAAGATTTCGCATGCAAGATTGTAAACCAGGAGATATCTTTGTTTCTAAGTAGCTACCTTTGTAAACCAGGAGATACCTTTGTAAACCAGGAGATACCTTGCTAGAGGAGCTATTTCTTAGAGTAGTGCTAAGTAGACACTCATAGCTTCTTCCACCATGGCAGCTTAATTCATAGCTTATTATGAGGCATCCAATCAGGGAATATGGTTGCGAAATTTTGTCACAGGGCTGCACATTGTTGATAATAATGAAAGACTACTTAAGTTATATTGTGATAATTAGTCTGCAGTATCATATTCAAATAACAACAGGAGCTCATAGAAATTAGGTTCCTTTTCGTGAAAGAAAAGTTCAGAGTGGTAAAGTCTTTATAGAGTATATTGGGACAAACTTCATGGTTGTGGATCCATTTATTAAAAGTTTAGTGCCCAAGGTCTTTCATGAGCATGTTGGGTGTTATATCAATTGATGATATTTTACTTTAGTGGGAGTTTGTATTTGGTTTAAGGTTCACTCTCTTTTGGTATTTTTGGTAATTTTGGTGATCTCATAAGGTTGGGCCAGTTAAAAATAGGTATGTTTAGATCAAATTACATGTAATTTTCATGCTACACATCAAAAGTTGATCTATGTCATTTAATTATATTGATACATGTGACCATTGATAGGTTTAGTTATGATAAATATAACGAAAATCGTTTTGATCCTATATTGACATTGGTTAATGGAAGAGATTGTTATTTTGAAATAATGACGTATATTTTGTATCTCATAAGGTTATATAATTATATTCGTGTATGTATATTTAGTCTAAGTGGGATATTATTGGATGTTGGACATAAATATATACATGAATTAGGAATTGTATCATATACTATTATATAAGGTTGGCTTAAATTAACTTGATTTACTAAAGTTTACGGTTATGGGCTATAAATTAAATTGTGAAATTCAATGTGAAAAGTGTGGAATTCAATGTGTAGATATTATTTTCGTAATTTCTCTTTTCTAATTGGTGAAATTGAAATTATGGAACTAATGTTATAAATAAGTATGTTATGGTCCCTGAATTTATAAAGTGTTTTCGTTCTGGTATCCCATTATCTAAAATTCAGGTTTTGAAAAACATTTCTTGGATTTAGAAGATCAATAAATCTAAGGTGGTAAAGACTCTAGTTTCTTTATGACTCTAGGTACACTTCCGTTGTCTAGTTTGTTTATTTATTTGATAATTTGATATGAAGACTATCAAAATATTTAATAGTGGAAACACCGAACATGAAGCATAAAATAAGCTTGTTAATGGCCACATGATCGTCAAAAAAAAAAACTCCAATGGTACTAAAAACAAAAGTAAATTTGGTTGGGAATGGTATTACTGAATTCTTTTGGTTTACCTCTTGTTATAGACTATGGTGCAGAGCGGTGCAGAGCGGTACAGATCGGCACAAAAAGTAGAACTTGAATTCTTGATTAAGGCTGTGTATGTGTTCGTGTTCACAGAATAGGAGACTTGTGGTAATTTATTCTGGCTATTGGTACATAGTGTGTGTTGTTTAGGGTGATGATAGTTGTGTGTGAAATGCTACTCCTAGGACTGCAAACAGTTGGTTCGGATAGAAACCAAACCCGCAATCCAAAATAACCCAAGTTCACTCGTTTGATTAACCAAACAATGACCGAATTAGATGGCTAACCAAACCAATCAATCCAGACTAGATTTGGCTTGGTTCGGATTTGGTCCATTCAACCGAACAAACCGAAACCGATCATCCACCTTCCCAATGTCTCCTTTGACGAGGCCGGTGTTGGAGAGCTCGCAACAGGTGCTCGGCTTCAACCAGCCAACTCAGGGTAAGAGCCCAATGACGAGGATCAACTCATTGTTGCCGATGCTGATCGATTGCTGGTTGCAGTGCAGCACAAGCCGAGTGACAATGTCGAAGCAGGTGAAGATGGCGGGGCAAGGCTACGACAAGGTTTGCTTGGGCGTGCAATGAAAACTGCTGTTGGCGCTTGCCCTTGGCGGACGGGGAGCAGTGCTTGTGCTAATTGGAGGTAAGGTAGTGGGAGATGGCAACGACGTACTTATCAGGAAGGTCAAAAAGTTAAGACCTTACGAGCGGCATCGTCATCGGTAGGGTGGCAGAAGTGGTGGTGTGAGTGGAAATTCTTAGAATTTATTCTAATCATGGTATATATAATTTATATATTATAATCCCAATATATTAATTAGTAGTATATTTAAGAATAACTATGATAAAGTGGTTATTCTTGTAACTTCTTAACGGGGAGAAGTAATATGGTATTTTTTTTAGGGTTTCCGATCTCAATATTTTTCTATCAATATGCCATTACCCTGTGTGTGCAATAAATCAAAAGATCTCAAAAGACCAATTGTGAAAATCTGTTATGATATGAGGTATGATTTGTTTATTGTAAATAAATTTATATTTAATTTATATTTTAGTATAGAGTATTCATTGGTAGAATTTTTCTTCTTTTATAGTAAAATGTGTTTCTCTATTTTATACCTTTATCGTAATGATTTTACAATGAAAACTTCTCATACTTCAAGTGGTACGATGACAATATTAATGATTGTCGTCAAATTATTAAAGAGAACACATGAGAATTCATTCAATTGATTCATATGTTATTTTATGTGAGCATAATATTTATAATGTTTATAACTCAATGTTAATGTCAAATAAAAACAAGTTGCATGAACGAAACCAAGGAAGAAGATGCTTTCATTTTTTGCAGTTATGCCTTATCAAGGATTGCATGCTACATTAATGTCAAATGAAAGGCTACATGTTATATTAATGTCAAATAAGGGGTGAAATACTTTTTAATCCCAATAAAAAGTCATATTGCTAAAATTTTCAATAATGGGTTAAATAAATTTTAATAATTTAAAATAATGACCTTAAATAAGCTGGATTGTTTGGTCATTCTGAACTTTATTCTTATTTCGTGAGTTTTAAAATATATAGTGGTCATTTATTTAAAACTTCAATTTTAAGTTATATTTTAAAACCCATGTTTTCACTTAATTAATTGGTAATTATGGGCAATTTTTTATGTGACCAATTTAGTAAATAAATAAACAGTCCAACAAACGAAATATAAGAGATAGTTCGACAATTATTTATGTGTTTGTCCGTCCATATATACTGTGCTTTGTCCATAAGCAATCCGATCAATTTTTATGGATAATATATAGTTTGGTCATGGACATCAACATTCGACCTATTTTGGTTCATGTAGTTATTTATAGACCAACTTAATTATGTTTGAAATGTAAAGTTACATGTTCATTTATTATTGTGCATGTGATTGAGTGTTCATATACAAATTTTGAGCTATTTGTATCTTTATATATATCATGTATATCCATGTGAAATGTTTGAATATGACAAGATAATTTAAATATATTATGTTGATGTTAAATAATTAGTGTATTTTAAATTAATTGAAGACTAACCACAATATTTTTAATTAAGAAAAAATAATAATAAATTGTAATATAAATCACATATGAATTTTAATACATCAAATCACATGGAGGTTATTATGATTATTTTGTTTAATTAGGGTGAAATAGATAATATTTATGTTTTTTAATTAGTTTACAGGTATTAAGAGATATTTAATATTTTTCTAGTTCATCATTGAAATAATACATGAATCTATTTTGTGTGAAAGTCTTTGCCCACAGGTGGATTTTAATGATATATTAATTTACTATAGTATGTTTGCATTGATAAGCATACAGTTATATTGATGCTATATAATGTGCTTCAATATTTGTGATAGTAAAGATGGTTATATATTTTCTTAAAGTTTTTTCATCTTTGATAATTTCTGATGATAAATCTGAGGTTCCTTATTTAAGTGGTTATCATAATTATAAAGATTGGAAGGGGAAAGTCCTTCTTCATTTTGGGGTACATGAACCTTGACTATGCTCTTTGTAAGGATGCGCCTCTTATTCCTACTGAATCTGGCACTCAAAGCGAGAATTTACTGTCCAAAAGTTGAGAGCTATCCTAAATGTGAGTTTGTTAAGGATGATATGAATGTTAGATTTCTTTATTATAGGTTAGATCTTTATAACTTAACCTTAATGTCTTCATATCAAATCATCAAGTTCATAAAATTAAATAGTGCAAGCGTACCTAAATCCATAAAAGAAAATTAATTCTTTTACCACCTTAGGTTTTAATTTTCTAAATCAAAGAATAGTTTTTAGCACCTGATTTCTGGACAATGGAATACTAGAATGAAAATTGCTTATCAAGTCAGGGACCATAACCTCCTTATTTATATCTTTAATTTCATAATTTTAATTTCACCCATCGCAAAAGAGAAATTATGAAAATAGTATCTACATATTGAATTCTGTACCTTTATTTATGGTATTCACATTGAATTTCTAACCTTAATTTATGGCCCGTAATCCTTAACTTTAATAGATCAATTTAATTTAGGCCAACCATAAATAATAGCATATAATACAATTCCTAATTCATGTATATATTTATGTCCAACATCTAATAATCTCCCGCTTGGACTATATATATACATAAAGATAATTGTATATAACCATATGAGCTCTAAAACATACGCCATTATTCCAAAATAACAATCTCATCCATTAATCAATGTTAATATAGGATTAAGGCGATTTTTGTTATATTTATCGTAACTAAATCCATCCATGGTCATATATATCAACATAATTAAATAACATTGATCAAGTTTGGATGTGTAGCATAAAAATTACATGTAATTTGACCTGAACATGCCTATTTTCAATTGGTCCAACCTTATGAGATCACCCAAAAATACAAAAAACTACCGTGAACCTTAAACCAAACACAAACTCTCACTAAAGTAGCTTATCATCAAATGATACAATACCCATATGAGCAACATGCTCATGAAAGGCTTTGGGCACTAAACTTTTAGTAAGCGGATCCGTAACGATGGAGTTTGTCCTAATACACTCTATAGAGACTTTACCGAAACTTTATCATTCTAAACTCTTTCTTTCACAACAAGGAACTTAATCTCTATATATTTTGACTTAGACGAGATCCTGTTGTTATTTGAATATAATACTATAGACTGATTGTCGTAAAATAACTTAAGTGGTCTTTCAATATTATAAAAAATGTGCAACCCTGTGAGTGTTTGCTTAGCACTTTCCCTGATTGGATGCCTCATAACAAGCTATGAATTCAGCCGCCATGGTGGAAGAAGCTATGAGTGTGTACTTAGCACTTTTCCATGAAATAGCTCCTTCGATAAGCAGGTAGAGCCAGAAGTGGATATATGACTATCTTGACATCCAGTAAAATTAAAATCAGAATACCCAATGATCTCAAGTTAATCTGACTTCCGATGTGTAAGCATGTAATATTTTGTTCTATGAAGATACCTTATGACTTTATTTATTGCTATGTAATGATCGAACCCCGAATCTGCTCAACATCCCAACAATATATACAATATTCGGACACGTACATACTTGAGTAAGGCTTCCTACTACTAAAGCATAGGGAATCTTATTCATTTCCTTTCCTTTTGTGTCATTTTTAGGACACTCTGTTGGTGAAATCAGTTGGCCAATTTAAATTGGCTCGGGAGCGATCCGAACCGATTTAGACTTCGTATCGGTCGGGACTAAATTGGGCTCGGAATTGGCCGATTCGCCTCGATTCCAACATATTCAAAACTGATTCAGAATTGGGGTGAATCGGGAACAATTGGGTTTTCTAGTTAAATTACTAAAATACCCTAGGTATGATATTAAATAAATTATTCAAGCATTGGTAAAATTGGAATTTATATTTAAAAAACCTAAGAACCCCCCGATTCCGCCCATCCACCGCTGCTGATCGCTCCCTCCGCCGCCGCCGCCGACCTCACCTCCGCCCTCCAACCTCGCCTTTGTCTTTGACCTCGCCTCCGCCGTCTGACCTCGCCCGTCCACCACTGACTTCGCCCGTCCACCGCCGACCTTGCTTGTTTGGTGCAACCGCCTCTGTAAAGTTGCAATTTTGTTTGAAATTTTTCATTAGTGTGCAAAATATTTTTTTGCTGTAAATTTTGATATTTAGCTACTATTTTTTATTAGAAATTGTATGTTGTGCAAATTTGTATGATTACTTTGGTTGATTGTTTTTGCAATTTGTTGATTGTTTCTGCAATTTGTTTCTACCATTTGTATGATTCCTTTGCTGATTCCTTTCATAGAACATAGCATGTTTGTTGATTCCTTTGCTGCCTTTTTTAATTAGTTATGCGTTGCCATGTGTTCTTGGTTGTAGGACTTGATTGTTGTCCGAATAAAAAATTTAATGTTGTTCTTGGCT
The DNA here is from genome assembly GCA_032619315.1 of Piper longum. Lineage (NCBI taxonomy): Eukaryota > Viridiplantae > Streptophyta > Magnoliopsida > Piperales > Piperaceae > Piper > Piper longum. Next base: position 14,080 of record JAVDBV010047863.1, read on the forward strand.
TTCGATTTGCTACTGTGATTTGGATCTGTTTGTCATTAAATCTAGTTGCTGGTTTTAGGATTTGATTGTTTTAAAAATAAAAAAATTAATGATAATCTTACTGATTGATTAGCTAGAGTGGTTTGGATCATTTTGTATCTCAATTTGGTTTGAAATTCAATTTTGATTGACAACTTATTTAGCTGTTGTGACTAACTTGTTGAATCGTTGTTTGATCTCTTTGCTGAGCCAATCACTTCATTCATATGTCATGACCAATTCCGTACTAGTTATACATGCTATGTTCTATGAATATTCAGGGTGTGTATTTATTATATAAATTATGATGGTTGATCTCAATTATGATGGCACTCACTTAGATTTTGAATTTAGTAGTTACTGTATTTTTTATTAGCACTAGATTTGTCACAAGGAAGATGGCTATTGGTTGGGAATATGGCACACCAATTGATGCATCTAAGAAGCAAGTCACCTGTAACTTTTGCAAAAAAATCATAAGTGGAGGGGTATATCGCTTCAAGAAACATATTACTGGAATCAAAGGAAATGTTACTACTTGTAAGAATGTTTCTGCACCAGATGTACAAAAAATGAAAGATTATTTCAAAAGTACGAAAAAGCCCAAAAAAGAAAAAGAAATGATTAAAGAATAAATAGGGTCATATGGTTTGAATGACTAGGATATGGAATAGATGAAAGTTCGGGAGCAATGTGTTGGGTGCTAAGTTTACTGGGAAGAGGAAGACATCTTTTGTTGAAAGTGAAAAGAAGAATCCATCAAAGCAAATGAGAATTTCTACGGCAATAGAAAAGAAAGCAAAAGAGTAATTGCACACAGCCATTGCTCGATTCTTCTCTCAGTGTGCCATTCCTTTCCATGTTGTAGAGTCGCCTTACTTTCATAAAATGATTGATGTGGTGGGTAGATACGGTGATCAAGGGATCAAACCTACGGGGAGAAGTTCTTTGTCAGATAAACTTCTTAATGATGAAGTGGCTTATATAAATACTAGCTTATAGGATATAAAAGTATATTGGAAGACATTAGGTTGTTCTATTATGTCTGACGGGTGGACCAATCAATCGGTAGAACTCTCATCAACTTTCTAGTTTACTACCCAAGTGGAATGTATTTCCTTGGATCAGTTGATGCTTCAGACAAAAAAAAGGATGTTACGTATTTGTCTAGTTTACTTTCTTTTTATGCACTATGATTTCTTTGGTACCAATGTTGCAACAATGATGGTACAGACGAAGAGGCCTTTGTAGCAAATGAAAGTGGGAGTACATTGAAAACTGTAATGGAATCATGTTATACTATGTTTGATAGTTTTTCTTTGCCTCCTCTTCATAGTGGACTTAATGTTGATATTGATGTACATATTGACTCCCAACATAATTTGTCTTTGCCTCCTGGACCTGAGGGAGTTCATATGAGTCGGAGTTCTATGCCTCCTTTTACGCAGGGGTCTAGTGTTGATGCAAATGATATCTCTACTCTTCCTATTGGTGATAATGATTCAGACTCCGAAGATATATCAAATGTTACATTTATGAAATGGTGGTATTGTGATGATAAATAGTGATACTCTTTTATACTTATATTAAACTATAAATTTGTGTATTTGTGTTGAGAAATTATATAATTATGTATTTATGTTATGAGTTTTTGGGCATTTTGTATATGACCGATTCAGGCTGATTCAACTAGACCGATTCTTGTTTGATTTAGATCTATTTCGATTCCGATTCCGACTTACTCAAAAATCGATTCCATTTTTTACAACCATGTTAGGACATTAATTGAGACTGAATTTGTCTCCTTTAGAAACAGGGGTATCTCGTGGTTTACAACTTTGCATGCCAAATCTCTTAAGCACTTTTTCGATGTAGGTCTTTTGTGATAATCTGAACGTACATCGAGAGCGATCCCGATGTATTTGAATTTATAATACAACAGGTGCATTTCCAAGATCTTTCATTTCAAATTTCTTTGATAAAAATCTCTTGGTTTCGTGCAAGAACCTTATATCATTACTGGCAAGCAATATATCATCAACATATAAAACCCAAAAAATATATTTACTCCCACTAAACTTATGGTATACACAATCATCAATCACATTCATCTCAAAACCAAACGAGAGAATAACTTGATGAAATTTGTGATACCATTAACGAGAAGCCTTCTTAAGTCCATATATGGACTTCTTTCATTTGCAAACCATATTATTTGAATCTTCCGATACAAAGTTTTCTGGTTGCACCATACAAATTGTTTCATCAATGTCACTATTTAGGAACGCAATCTTTACATCCATCTGATGTAACTCAAGATCAAAATGTCCCACTAATGCCATAATTATTCTGAATGAGTCTTTCGATGAAACTGGAGAGAAAGTCTCATTATAATCGATGCCTTCATTTGAGTAAAGCCCATTGCAACAAGACAAACCTTATATCTTTCTACATTACCTTTCGAATCTTTTTTTGTTTTAAATAGCCATTTACAACCAATAGGTTTCCCATCTATTAGCAATCGAACAAGATCCCAAACGTCATTATCTTTCATGGACTTCATCTCTTCATCCATGGCATCAATCCACTTTTGAGAATTAGAGCTCTTCATGGCCTGATGAAAGTTGATTGGATCATTTTCTATGATTCCAATGTTATCCTTATGTTCTTGGAGAAAGATGATATAATCATCTAAAATTACATTTCTCCTTTCTCTTGTGAATCTCCTTAATGGCATTTTTTCTTGAGGTTGTTGAGTTTGCTCTTCAGGTGTAACTTGATTAGGGAGATTCTCGATAGTGTCTTGTAATTCTGGTATTGTTTCTTGAAGAACATATGGAATATGACATTGATTATTGTCAAGAACAATCATGAGAAAAGAAATAGATTCTTCTTTAAAGATAAAGTCTAACTTTATTTCCCCCTCCAAACTCAACATTGTCAAAGAACTGGGTATTTCTCTTCTCAAAAAATGACCTTATTTTGGGATCATAAAACTTATACCTTCTAAACAGTTAAGAGTACTCAACAAAATACATAAAACTTATACCTTCTAAACCGTTCATACTACCCATCAAAATAGCTGCTAACTTATTTAAAGTCCAATTTCCTTTTATTTGGCATATAAGACCTTGCTTAGATGGACAAATTGCATAGATCCTTAATATTGGGTTATTTTCTAGTCCATAATTCTTAAAAGGGTCTTAATTATTGTTTTTGTCGGTACTATATTAAGAAGATATGTTGCCGTCCTTAGCGCCTCACCCCAGACTGAATCAAGTAATGTAGTATAAGTAATCATACTTCTTACCATATCTTTAATGTTTGGTTTCGTCTCTTAGCAACATCATTCATGCTAGAAGTACCTGACATTGTGTATTGTAGGACAATTCCACACTCTTCTAGGAATTTGACAAATGGTCTTTGACATTATACACTTGATCCATCATATCTACCGTAGTATTTACTATTACGATAAGATCTGACAGCCTTAATAGTTATGTCAAGTTGATTCTCAACTTCATCCTTTTATGCCTTAAACACGTCCAATGCTTGAGACCTCTAATGAATGAGATAAAGGTAACCATAACGAGAATAATAGTCTATGAACGTAATAAATATTGTTGACCATTCTAAGAAGATGTAGGAAATGACCCACAAATGTCCGTATTTATTAGTTCTAAGACGCTTGAAGATCTATTGGCACTTATTTTCCTTATATTTATTTGTTTTCCCTTAATGCACTTAGCACAAACTTGAAAATTTGATAAATGCTGTCATAAGTTGTTCAATTCTTTGTTTAGAAATGTGTCCTAAATGCTAATGCGAGAGTAAAGCGCAATTCTCATTGTTTAATTTTCTTTCCATACCACTTAAACACATGCAAAGTTTCCTTAAAATATGCAATAACATCAAGTAAATATAGATTATTATAAAAATAAAAGGAACATGTACTCATAATATTTGAATTTAGAAAGAGACTAAACTTATTATTTCTAAATGAACAAGAGTAACTAGATTTGTCCAATATAGAAATAGAAACCTAATTCCGTCTAAAAGGTGGGATACTATATGTCTCTTTCAAATCTAAAGATCCCATTGGTTCAACTATAGCTAATTTTTCATCACCCACATAGATGAATCTTTCAGCATCATTTGGCTTTCGGCAATTCAAGCAACTCTTCATTGACACACTTATGTAAGTAGTAGCACCCACACCCCAATCTAGCCTCTAAGTGTGTATTGGTATTAAAGCTAAATTAACCTCAGAACATACAAAATTGCGAAATGGACCTTTATTTACACTCTAAGTGTGATACTTTGTACATTTCTTCCTCATATGTGTAGGATTAGCACAAAAGAAACAACAAGAAGCTTGATTTTCTTTTTTTCTCTGTTGCTTATGAGAACCATTATCAGCCTCCTTAACCCTTTTTCTCTTTTTATTTTGTCATCATAGGTACTAGTCAAGTGAGCACTTTCAGCTTGTTCTTGCTTCAACCTTTCTCTGTTTTTAGACACCATAAGAAATGAGCTCATTAAGAATTCATTTATCCCTTTAGTAGTTATAACTGACCGTGAATTGACTGAATTGTGCCCGAAGAGAAATTAAAACTAAATGCACTAACAAATCCTTAGATAGCTCTAACTTTAGTGCTTTTAGTTTTTGAAGCAATATTTGACATTTCTAAAATGTACTCTCTTATGCTTGCTTTGCCTTTAAAATTTACTGAAATTAAGTTCGACAAAAGCATACTTCTTTCAGCATAATCATTTTTCACAAAATTCCGTTTAATTTCTTTAAGAACTTGAATGGCTGTAATAACCATTTCAAACATATCTCCCCTAAAGGTCTTTAGAATCACACACTTCATGATCATAAAACATGCGATTTTAACATTCTCATTTATCAATGTCCCATTTTTCCTTAATGGAACTTTTGTCCGTAAGAGAAACAAGTTGTTCAGTCCTTAATGCAAGGTCAAGATTCATGCGGCTGAGAATGATCATTACTCTCTCTTTCCAATCATTAAAATTATCTTTAAGTATTAGAACTAAATTGATATTGGTAGAAATCATATAAGCAAATTGATTAATTGGATCCATAGAACAAAACAACATGCCCATAATAAGATTAATAATTTCATCAATATTTAATCCCATCAATAGATACCTAGCACAATATTAATATTTAGTCTTTAGATAGAAATATTAATTTGTAAGTGGTACTCTCACTACGGTAATCAAATATGGATAATAAATCTTGTCAAATAAGAAACCTTCCTTTAGGTCAATTTATTATCCACATGGAAGTTTGGTAATTATCCATATTTATTACACAAATGAATCTTAGTACAACAATGAAATATAGATAATAAATCCTATTAGATAATAAACCTTCCTTTGGACCAAGTTACAACTCAAATAAAAACTTGATAATTATCCCATATTTATTACACAAATGAGTCTTACTATTGTAATCAAATATAAACAATAAATCTTGTTTAATAATAAACCTTTCTTTGGGCTGATTTATCATTCACGGGAATTAAATACTCATAACCCCCTTAATATGAAAAAATAAATTAATTTCTACAAAAGAGGCTACTTTGGCAGCATATTGTAGTCCTTAATAAATTTTAAAATATTAATCATAACTAAACTAAAATAGTTATAAAAGTATATTTGTTTATAAATTTCTGAAATTATAACATTTTGTAACTTTATTTTCTTCACTTGATATTCTACCAAAAGAGGACCATAATTTGGAAATAAGTATCTCATGTACAAGTTTCTTGTACTTTCCTTTAATCCTAAATCTATAGATCTGAATGAGATATAAAACTAAATAGTTCCAATCCATAATTTAAATACAAATAAAAGCTAATTTTCAATGATTTAACATAAAGTTGGCTCTGATACCCCTTGTTAGATTTCTTTATTATAGGTTAGATGTTTATAACTTAACATTAATGTCTTCATATCAAATCATCATGTGAATAAAATTTAATAGCGGAAGCGTACCTGAATCCATAAAAGAATATTAATTCTTTTACCACCTTAAAATTTGATCTTCTAAATCCAAGTATAGTTTTCAACACCTGATTTTTGGACAATGGGATACCAGAATAAAAAATGCTTATCAATTCAGGGACCTTAACCTCCTTATTTATAGCCTTAGTTTTATAATTTCAATTTCACCCATCACAAGATAAAATTACGAAAATAGTATCTAAACATTGAATTCCACACCTTTATTTATGGTATTCACATTGAATTTCACACCTTCATTTATGACCCATAATATTTAACTTTAATATATTAATTTAATTTAGGTCATCCTTAAATAATAGTATATGATATAATTCTTGATTTATGTATATATTTATATTCAACATCCAACAATGAAAGCTATTGATCAACAATTTGAAACTTCAAACAAATTATTGGCTAGTATGTTGATAGCAATATTGTCATGATGAGCATAAGTACATTATGAAAATGAGAGACATTGTTTCTCATGTTAAGTCTATGGAGATTGAGAATTTTTAGTCTTTTTTGGTGCATTTCATCCTTAATTCTTTCCTTTCTGAGTACAGTCCTTTCAAAATATCATATAACACACATATGATGAAAATGGCCGGTAGATGAACTTCTGACCATGTGTATTCAAGAGGAAGGGAGATTGATTCATTATATAGGTGAAAGTGTACATATAGTGACTCATGGCAAAAACAAGAAAGAAGCTCGGGCATATAAAGGGAAAGACAAAAGACCCATCTATTTTAATGAGAAGTGGGAATCCAACTATTTCTTCTGTAAAACAAAAGGACATAAAGAAGGATTGTCTTAAACGCAAAGCATGACTTGAGAAGAAAGGTAATCTCATCTCATTTGATTGTTATGAATCTAATATGGTTGATGTTTTTCATAGCACTTTGTGGATTAATTCTGGTTCTACAATCCATGTTTCGAATACCATGCAAGGTTTCTTAAACCAAAGGAAACAAATGGAAAGTGAACAACACATCCATTATGGTAACCATATGCGTTCACATGTAGATTTGTTTTATATTCTGGCTTTATACTAAATATAGAAAAGACCTTTTTATATTCTTAGAGTTTTTAGAAACTTAATTTCCATTTCAAGACTTGTACCTTTAAGCTTTTTATTTAACTTTTCTAAAAACTCTTTTAGTATGTTGCATAACTCTGTTTTTGTGGGAAATGGTTCTATGAATCAGGGTTTATTTCAAATCCACTTGCAAGATGATGTCCCTTATAACCTTAAATACTATACATGGTATTGCTAGTATAAAGCGTTGTTTTTTGAATGTAAAATCCTGCATACTGTGGCATAGAAGATTGGGACATATCTCAATCAAAAAAATCAAAAGACTTGTAAATTATGGAGTTCTTAAAACTCTTGACTTTACACTTTACAGATTTTGATACTTATGTGGGCTGCGTTAAGAGCAAGCAGACCAATATGCCTAAGAAGGGTGCTAGGAGTTCTGAGATATAAAAAATCATACATATAGATATATGCTGTCCCGATATGGATTCATATGGTCAAAAATACGTCATCTCATTTATCGATGCCTATTCATGATGCATTTGTCTCTACATACTTGATAATAAGCACGAAGCGTTTGATGTTTTTAAAATTTTTAAAGAGGAAGTATAGAAACAATGTAGTAAGCAAATTAAAATCGTGAGATCCGATCAAGGGGGAGAATTTTATGGTAGGTATACTAATAGTGGACAAGCACCAAGTCCATTTGCAAAATTTTTTCAAGAGCATTGTATTATTGCACAATGTACTATGTCTAGCTCACCAGATCAAAATGGTGTAGCAGAACAAAGAAATAGGACTTTGTTGGACATGGTGAGGAGTATGTTTAGCAATTCCAAACTTCCTCATTCGTTGTGGTGGGAAGCCCTTAAGACTGTAGCGTATATATTAAACTGAGTTCTTACTAAGGCTATTTGTAAAATACCATTTGAGTTATTAATAAGTTGGAAACCTAGTTTGAAACATTTGCATGTTTGAAGCTGTCCCATTGAAGTTAGGGTTTATAATTCTCAAGAGAGGAAGTTGGACCTAAAGACTATTAGTGGGTATTTCATTAGTTATACCAAAAGTCCAAAAGTTATAAGTTTTCTTATCCATCAAATGTCACTAGATTTGTGAAATCAAGAAATGCAAAATTTCTTGGAAATGATGTGATTAGTGAGAGTGATCAACATCGAAACTTAATTTTTGATAATGATCGTTAGGAAAGTACTCCTATATTGGGAAATAGATTACTTATTGTTAGTGACATATATCTGTTGAATGTTGAACAAGTAGCTAATGAATAGTCACTTCAGGCTAGAGATGTTCTAGTAGAACAAGTTGTTCACGAGAAAAATCAACAACTTGAAGTTCTTAAGCAACTGGTTGATCAACCACCTCCACTAGAGAACATTGATGAACCATTAAGGAGATCAAGTAGACTGAGAAAACTAGCAATATCTAGTTATTTTGTTGTTTAACTACAAGAAGCTGACTATAATATTGGAGAAGAAAATGACCTTGATACATTTTCACTAGTGGTGGATAGTAACAATTCAAAATTATGGTACAAAGTTATTAAAGATGAAATGGATTCTATGGTTGCAATCCAAGTTTAAAATCTTGTAAAGTTGCCTAATGGGATAAAAGCTATTGGTTGTAAATGGGTCTTTAAAACAAAAAAAAAAAGATTCATTTGGCAACATTAAATGATATAAGGCAAGATTTGTGTCTAACGATTCACACAAAAGGAAGGAATTAATTATCAAGAGACTTTCTTTCCCGTTTAAAAGAAAGACTACTTCTATATCATCATGGCATTAGTAGCACATTTTAAATTTGAATTACATCATATGGATGTGAAATCAGTTTTCCTCAATGAAGATCTAGGAGAAGAGGTTTATATAAAACAACTTGAGGGGTTTTCTTAAATTGATGGTGAGCAACTTGGTTGTAAGCTTAAGAAATCGATATATGGTCTCAAACAGGCCTCTTGTCAGTAGTATCTTAAGTTCCATAATGTAATCTCTTCATTTGGTTTTGTTGAGAATATTAAGGATCAATATATATACCACAAGGTTAGTGGGAGTAAGATTATTTTTCTTATCTTATCTGTTAATGATATATTACTTGCAACTAATGATATGGGATTGTTACATGAAGTAAAAAAGTTTCTCTCTAAGCATTTTGATATAAAGGATATGGGTGAAGCTTCTTATGTAATTGACATGAAGATTCATAGAGATTTATCTCAAGGTGTTTTGAGTTTATCTCAAAAGGCCTATATCAGTAAGGTTCTCAAGAGATTTCAAATGAGTAATTGTACATCTTTAGTAGCTGCCATACTGAAGGGAGACAATTTTAATTTGGATCATTGTTCGAAGAATGATCTTGAGAGGGTGCAAATGAAAAACATTCCATATGCTTCAGGTGTTGGAAGCCTTATGTATGGGTAACTTTGTACAAGACTAGACATTGCATTTGTTGTTAGAATATTGGGGAAATAACAAAGTAATCCTAAAATGAAAAATTTAAGTGTTGTAAAGAAAGTTATGAGGTGCCTTTAAGGAACAAAATATTACATGCTTAAATATAAGAGATCTTATAATTTGGAGGTTATTTCATACTGTAAAACCCCATTTTCGGGTTAGGGTTTTACCCGATTTGAGTTTTGCCCTATTTGGGTCAATATCAAGTTCGTACGAGTGAGATCGAGCCAAACTAGTTTCCGATTATAGTATGTGCCCAGATGGCCGTATGAGCATGTTATAGTGGCTGATTATGCCCAACATGCAGATAATAAGATTATGAGTTATCAGTGTATACTGAGGTATATAGATTTGTTTTTATATTTTAGATAGGATTTTAAGCCTAGATTTAGGCCGTTTCAGCGTTTAGTATCTGTAACACCCCGATTAGGCTCACCCATAAACCGACCCAGAAATGCCACCGGCGACCGAACCATTCGATAATCTACTAGATTCGGTTAAGCCGGCCCGGCTCTACTCTCAGCGTCTTAAGATGAAGATATGATTCGCTATATGCATGCGTAAATGCACAAAATCCTAACAGGACACTACATGGATGACATGCAAATCAATTCACACACATCAACACAATTGAGACAAAATAAAAAAAATCTAAATAAAACAGATAGAACCTCCCCTAAAAGTACAATTAGGGATCACCCTGACAAAATACTATATACAAACATATATCCATATCAATTACTTCATTCATAGAATATAATTTATTATGTACTCATTCTCAAGCTTGGGTCTCAGCCCACCTGTGCATTCTTTCCAAAATTCACGTCATATCATCAAGTCATTGCATTCAATCATCAACATATTATCATCTCTAAACATTTTCTCAGGTTAATTTCAATGTAAATAAATCATACATAAAATATTAAACATTCAATCATCAAAACATGTGTGTGTGTGCAAAACACCTCACTACTCCTCCGTCTAGGCTGACACTTCCATCTCATATTCGTCACCTACATAGATTACAAAACCGTCAGTAACGAGCGTTACCGGTCCAGAAAATAACTAAAACCAAACTGGCACATGAAAGCTAACCCTCCTGTTAAATAAAAACCATATACTTCCTCAAGAAACTCTCACAAGGGCACTAATGGGAGCCGCCACTCTCGAGTCGACAACGACCCCTTTCTATTTCATTCTCTTTCCTTGGCCATCTCATCTATTGAGTCTTGCATCAGATATCATTCTCGTTCATCTCACCCCTCTACGTCCTCCATATTACTCTTGGCCTTGAGCCGAAGGCCGAGTACTCTCAGGCAGTCACCATTAGTACCCTTTGAACCACAAGTCCGGACATTCTCTGTATTATATAGTACCTGTAAACCTCCACGTTCTCCAGGTGTGTGGAACTCAAACACGGAGTTAGCCGGATCCCTCGGGGTGAAGTCGGTCCACCCCAACATCAACCTGAAGACGAACACATGCCTTATATGAAACCATGGCTGCCTCCCTCTTTCCATCTCTCACTGAAAACATGAAAACTATTGATATATATAGGCTTGGGTAGGGAATTTAATATAATAGGCCCGAAGGCAACTTGTGGTGGATCTTGTTTTCGAAAATCTACTCGAGAGTTCTCATCCTCGAGGGTTATTAATCCAGAAATGCGATTGGCTAAATGGCCCGAGTTAACTAGGATCCAATAAAACGCCACTTAACTCATTCTACAAGTAGAAAACTAAATATACGATGGAATAGAGCGTAAAACAGAGACGAGTCCTAAACGAACCTGGTAGAAGCTCGAAGCGTGTCCACGCTCCTAGGCGGTGAGCTCCTACTCAGTACGTACACATCAAATCTAAAAGCTGACGCCCGCTAACTACATGATTGTTTTCCGGTGGGTTTCCATGGTTTTCCGGGAACTCTCCGATGGTTTTCCGGCGACAATCACCGGTGGCGTATACTGGTCGGATCGGGGCTGTATAGGGTACCATCGGAACCACCTTGATGAGCCTGACGTGTCTGTAGTGTCAACGCGGCCGACAGAGGCGCAGCTCACTGAAAAATACCAAAAACAGGGGCGGCAGCGGGGTGGCTAGATCCGGCCGATCGGGGAGGCGATCGGCGGCGCTCTAGTCGGGGAAGTTAGGTAGGTGGTCGGTGACACTGAGGCGACCACTGGACGGCGGCGACGACGGTCACCGGCAGCAGGATCGGCGACATGACCACAACGCCAGTCGGCCATCTAGCGTCGCTGCAACCGAACGGTGGCCCTGGCCGGTCGTGGCGGCACGACGACGCTGCGTTAGGGCTGGGCGGCGACGAGCTGCGGCCGGGCCGCGCCGGCAGCGACGGCGGCAGCCACCAAAAGGGCGGCAGGAATAGGGTTTGGGCGTGTCGGGGAAGAAAAGCAAGTTGGGTGGCAAACTCGTAAACATTACTTAACTTGTCTCCGGCTCACGTCAAGAATAATATCTTAATCGAAATAATTCTAAAAAAATCTGTAAAAAATTGGGAAAAATTCCCTAAAATAACACAACATCACAACATCCAAATAATATACTCTATAGCTATCAACCCACCCAAAATTAACCATAACGCATCCTAACGCAATAAACGGCCCAAAACTATTTCTACGGACACAAAATGAAGAAATCTAAAATCATCACCTTTATACTCTCATATATTCTGATAACTCATTCTCTGCTCATTCATGATGTTGTCATCACATACTCGGGTACACATGACCCTCATGGCTCATACACACGACCGACATCGGCTTAGTACACGTGTTCTGAAACATACTAAACTCGGTCCGACGGCTGAACCGATCGGCTAACGACTATAAAACCGCGACTCAAATCATTTACAACCTTCCCTCCTTATAAAAATTTCGTCCTCAAAATTTTAGCTCAAGGAGGTTCAACTAAAACTTGAAACTGGATACACGTCAGCTGTATCCTCTAGTCCTCAATAGTCATGTATGTCCATCTTGATGGTAGTTGTGCTGACATGGCGGGTTCTACTTGTGATGCTATCAAAAAATTAAACATTCTGATTCTGATCTATTGGTACCGTTCATGTCATTACTGTCATCATTCTTTCCTGTTCTGATCCTGGGACCTACGGGTAATGGGCCCACCACGCTTCTACTGCGCACTCTGATCTATCATCATTTTCTTCTGTTCTGATTCCTACTACTGCTAACTCGGCGGAAAAATCTAAATCACCCCTAATGGCCTAATGGGTTGGTCAAGCAAATACTCAAGAGTATCGCAAGGTTCTAATCTGGGCTATGTTTGGGAAAACTACGCCGAGGGTAAGACCTACCTGATAGCATCTACCCATGCCCCTCTAATCCTCATCTGTGGGAAGTCACCTACATGTACTCGCAGGAACACTATTCTAGGTCCTACAGTTATCCTAAGGTTTTCTATGAGTCTCCTACTAAGTACGGTGTATAACCTAACGAGCTATGCAGCTCACTGTCGCCAATCTAGGTCTAACTCTCAGGTGTCCCTATATAAGGAACTGGACCACTCACTGGGTCCTACTTGACTTGGTCTCAAGTCAAGTATCTCACTCTGTTATGTAAGAGAACAAGGACTGATGCTATGACTCTATTGTATACTATTACTCTGGGGCTATCTATACAACTACTAACTATTACTAAACGGAGCACTCTGTGACAGAATGGAGGTGAGAACACCTGTACATGTACAGCGGGTCTCAAGGAGTATGATAACATACTCTGCCTGGGGCTGTAGCGTCTGCATCTGGTCTGTGGCATGTGCTTTGGTCAACGCATACTCATCTTAATCATCAGAGTAACTGATAGCAATACTCACATGAGTAGAAATACTTACGTGAAACTTTGTACCATGTCTGATATGTCTAGGTTATAGGAAAAGAACTGAGTCTCATGAAAATCTAGTCACATTGCTCAAGAACTCTCAATGGGTGACATGTCATCCTCACAGGTGATATCTGATACGAGGTAAATGGGGAAATCTGCTAGCTTAAAAAAAATTTGCTATATAGGTGTGTCACTCTCATCTATAGTAAGGTCAATGTATCATGCAAAAGGCAGGGGAGATGAAATCCCTATGTAGCATACTGGTTAGCCAAAATATCGGTAGGTCTATGGACTTGTCTCTAAGTTCACCATGATTTACTATGCCACAGGTGATCAGACTGTGGAATAGTCAATCAATGACGTATCTCAGAAATGGCTCCTAAGTGTCTCTAGTTCAATCAGTTAACAGTAAGCATGTGTTTCTCGATACCGTACTAGTCACGCACTTCAAAATGGGGACTCATAGTGAAGTTTAACACGTGTCTCGTCCACTCTTAAGTGGTGTGTGACCTGCCGTCCCGTACCGATTTGTAGTACTAACCTTGACTCACAAGACTACTACTACTGTTGTAGACTCTCAATCAAGGCTATCAATCAAGATGAGTATACATTGGTATCGCTCCATCTGGTCAGCATGGTATGTTCTGTCTGAAGTCCTTATCTGCATCCTCCTCAAGCTAGGTAAGGTCTGTCATCGTAAGATCGGTCTACCAATATTGACCTACATTGCAAACTCTAATCAGTACCATAGAGGTACTTCTATACTCAGGGTAAAGCTCAATCTTATATCTCAAGGTAAGGACTTAATCATGCTAGCGAAGCATAAGGGAATCACTATCTCTCTAAAGAACACTCCCTCGCTTCTATGCCCCATAATCTAACACGAGTTTAACTCCTCTCGCTAGCTGGCCAATCCCCAAATAGGTAAAACTACGTGTGTGACCACCTATTAACCATCCTAATCTATGTGTGCCGGTTGTTGCTCATGAATGCCTATCAAGCTATCTTAACAATCGGGTCACTGTGGATGTCCCATCTGGACATCATTAAATCATGTTCTAACTCTGTCCATGCACATCCCTATGAGACTGTCGATAACAGTGTCTAATTGTATTGTCTTCCAATATACACCAGACCCAAAGGTGTCAGTTGCAAGAGCGGTCGTGAAATCGGATCCTATGTCGTCTCATCAAAATAACCTCCGCTTTCCTAACTCCCCTCTATTCTGCTGAAACCACTATAGCTGTGTCTTGTCCCTCAACTTCGACCCTACTAAGCTCTAACTAATCTACTTTGTAACACCCCAAAACTAACTCGGGTATTTTGTCTCGAAATAAGTCTTAAATATTATTAAATTAAGGTAATTTAATAATATTTATAGATTCTTAATTATATGTTTTATGGATTGACTTTTCATGTTTCGAATGTGGAGTATGTATGTATTTATGACTTATGACTTCTCATGTTTCGAGTAGGTAATTATGATTTATGGCTTTTCATGTTTCGAATGTGTATTGATGACTTATGACCTTTCATGCTTGTTTTTATGTATATGAGTATGTGTGCCTTTTTGTTTGATATGAGCATTATTTTTGAATGTGTTATGTGTGCTCTCTGATTGTACTCGCGTGTTTGTAATTTTCAATAACCGTACTCCACGAGCGGGCATGTGCCAGTCGAAGCCGCCAACAACGATGCTACGCAAGTGGCATGTGCCAGTTGTAAGACGGAAACCAGACAACCATATGTGTCAGTCCCTCGACAACCATATGTGCCAGTTGAAGTTGCCGACAACCATATGTGCCAGTCCCCCGACAACCATATGTGCCAGTCGTAAGCCGGAAATCTGACAACCATGTTCGTAAGTGGGTATGGAAGATAATGAATGAGAAAGTGAATGAGAAAGTAAATGAGAAAGTAAATGGGAAAGTGATATGATGAGGCATGTTACCGTCGACCATATTCCAATGCATGTATGTATGTATGTATGTTTGTCTATGTATGTATGTATTGATTGACTATGTATGTATGTATGTTTGTGTCAATGTATGTATGTTGTTTGAATGATTTTTGTTGGGTTGACTGATTATGTATGTATTGCAGTTGATTATTGAGTAGTTATGATTATTCTTTTGAAATTTCTTCCGTTTAGTAGTAGTTAAATAGGGGGTACGGTGAACTGACTCATCGGCCAATAGAAATACATCGAGCTTGATCCCGACATGGGTATGTAGGCCAATTAAAATTGTTTGATTTCAGCTCATCTAAGATAGAATAAAAGTAGGATAGTCAGGTTAGTAGTAGTTAAATTATGTTTAACTACTATGATTTTTGGGGTGTTACATACTCAGTCGGTGGTTGACCAAGAAACGGACGGCGGTAGTGCGTACCTGGTCGGTGGTAATGCATCTCGGTCGGTGGTTGTGCAACTCGGTCGGCAGTCGTGCACTCGGTCAGTGGCTATGCAACTCAGTCAGTGGTTTCGCACTCAGTCGGTGATTATGCACTCAGTCGGTGGTTGTGCAACTCGGTCGGTAGTTGTGCAACTCGTTCGATGGTTGTGCAACTCGGTTGGTCGTTGTGCACTCGGTCGGCAGTTGTGCACTCGGTCGGCGGTTGTGCACTCTGTCGGCTATAATACTATCTAAATGCTAAAAATCTAATCCTAACTCTATACATCGTAAATCCACTACTGTTTCTGACATCTCTGAGCTGCTAACTGCTAACAACTCGGTTCAGCTTATCCAACTATGCGCCCTCAAATGACAATCACTGATCTGATGCCTTATCTCTGATAGGTAATGGTGGTCCATCTCATGTGCCAACTAATTTGCCGTTATCTCGATACTCCAAGCTCCTAACTGTTATCCTTTTTTTTCCCCCTTACACATTTCCACAATGTACACCACGCCCCATGGAAGCAGGACTAATATGGTGACATGTAAAAGATACACATCTGGTCAACATCCAATTCTATCTCAACCTATCGAACATGTTGATAACACAACTACTCCAACCTCTTTCGCGATGGATAAAACTCGTGGATCTTTAAGCCCAACACGACATCTTTGTTAGATTCCTACTGTCATTGCCGACGTCCAAATCTGGCATAAGATGGGTCCTATACTCATTATACCTCTATTAGCACTACATCATACCTTGCTCGACTCTAACTAACCAATAATCTGATATATCCATAAAAAAAATCATCTTGTTATCTCAACTAAGGTCAGGTCTACTCATTTCTGATCAAGTCATGAAGACATCATTATCCAAATAAATCACGAAGAGAAATTTGCATGTATGGAAATTAAATAGAAACATACCTGCCAGCTTGACTCGGAGCAGTCTTTGCACGCACATCACCTATAAATGTATCTTTCATCTTAATCGATCGAGAGTGGCTCTGATACCGCTTTGTAACACCTCAATTCGGCCAACCCGTGAACCAACCTGAAAATGCTACCAGCGACTAAACCGTTCGATAATCTACTACATTCGGTTAAGTTGGCCCGGATCTACTCTCGGCGTCTTAAGATGAAGATATGATTCACTATATGCATGCGTAAATGCACGAAATCCTAAGAGGAAACTACCTGGATGACATGCAAATCAATTCACACACATCAACACAATTGCGAATAAATCAAAAAGAAATTCTGAATAAAAACAGACAGAACCACCCCTAAAAGTGCAATTAGGGGCCACCCTGTCAAAATACTATATACAAACATATATCCATATCAATAACTTCATTCACAGAATATAATTTATTGTGTACGCATTCTCAAGCTTGGGTCTCAGCCCACCTGTGCATTCTTTCCACAATTCACGTCATATCATCAAGTTATTGCATTCAATCATCAACATATTATCATCTCTCAACATTTTCTCAAATTAATTTCAATGTAAATAAATCATACATAAAATATTAAACATTCAATCATCAAAACATGTGTGTGTACAAAAGACCTCACTACTCCTCCGTGCAGGCTGGCAATTCCATCTCATATTCGTCACCAACATATAGTACAAAACCGTTAGTAACAAGCGTTACCGGTCCGGAAAATAACTAATACCAAACTGGCACAGAAGAGCTAACCCTCATGTTGAATAAAAACCATATACTTCCTCAAGAAACTCTCACAAGGGCACTAATGGGAGCCGTCACTCTCGAGTCGACAGCGTCCCCTTTCTATCTCATTCTCTTTCCTTAGCCATCTCATCTATTGTGTCTTGCATCTGATCTCATTCTCGTTCATCTTACCCCTCTACGTCCGCCATATTACTCTTGGCCTTGAGCCGAAGGTCGAGTACTCTCAGGCAGTCGCCTTTAGTACCCTTTGAACCACAAGTACCCGTAAACCTCCAAATTCTCCGAGTGTGAGGAACTCAAACGCGGAGTTGGCAGGATCCCTTGGGATGAAGTGGGTCCGAACACATGCCTAATCTGAATCCATGGCTGCCTTCCTATTTCCATCTCTCACTGAAAACACGAAAACTATATATATATATATATATATAGTTTTCGTGTTTTCAGTGAGA
>JAVDBV010047864.1:0-16917 GCA_032619315.1 Piper longum
TATATATATATATATATATATATATACTTCTCTTTTCATTATTTCTCTTATTATCTATTATTTACCAAGTGGCTGCCCCGAAACCATAAACAAAGAGTCACGTTTCAATGATCTTTTCATTATTTGTTTTTTGTTTTTCATGCCCAATACGTCTTCAATGTTTATCCAATAGCCAATGTAATTGCCAGTCATGGGAGCCACTCCTGCAATAATTTTTTTTTTTTTTTGTCGTTGGTTCATTCATATATGGATCTATGTAATCTGCTCTAATTGATAATTCAATATGAATAACTTTCGTGCCAAAATTACCTCCAAAAAACAATAAAACATTTACATCGTTGATTTATACACTGGCGGATGAAATTTGTTGTTGCTTCTAAATGGCTCGTATTAAAAAAAAGGGAAGAAAATTCATGCTAATAGCATATATTTGATTAATTGCTTTATTCTATAATATACTTCAACATCTCAAAATAAAGGCCAATAATGGCTCATGGAATTGCATAGGGAGTCAAAAATCGCATTTTAATGAAAAGTAGAAAATTCAACAAATGAAAATAAAATAAAAATAAAAATATTATAACTTTATCTCATTAAATTAGAGTCTATTTTTAAAACCGAATTATTATAGTCTTATGTCATTTATTCAATGAGAGCCTATTTATAAAATTGGAGTCTATTACTAACATACGCTCGCGACATATTGCCTGTAGTTTATGTAATTAATATACCAGCAGTCAATTGAAGACCTCATTGAAAAGCAGAAGAGAAATTCTCCAAGCAAGACTTTGCACATATAAATAATACAAATGTTTTCATCACTCAATTCAACTGTTTCCTCCTGCAATAGCAGCTTTGTGGTAAATGCAATCTGAAAAACAATCACAATGATTTCGCAATGCACACCTGCAGATAAGCTCCACGCCCTTGACTAGCATGGAAGCTCCAAATCTAGAAGACAAGAAAGCTTATTTTTTACAGTGCTTGTTGAACCAAACCCCAATATTCAAGAAACTTTCATAGTCAGTCTGTGGCCTGCACAAAGAGATAAGATGTGAACCTAACTCGAATATGTTTCCAAACATTCACACCCAAACAACATTCTCCTAACTTCTGAAAGACCTTTGAAACATGATAAATCCAAAGCGAAAAAATACATTATCTATCCACTACTATTGCCAATGACAATCAGCAATTTTTTTGTTTCGGAACCACGTATTGGAAAAAGTACTTAAACTGCAATAAATTGAAGTGAAAGCAAGTAAACTAATGTAAGCATAGGTTAGATCTTCCTATTTTTAAATCATAAAAGACGATACACAATGAAACAATAAGCTGTAGATTGTATTAAGGAAAGAGATATATGGGCGGCTGTCCATAATTTAGCTGACTTAAAAAATCCACAAGGAGAAATCAAACATGGCCAATGGCATTTCAAAAGGCCAAAAAGTGACCATCAATCAGACCAAGGTTAGTCAAAAAATAAATAAATGAATAAATAAAACCAAGGAATTAGCTTCTAGTGATGGCTAAGGTAATCTATTTGTCATTTTTTTAGAAATATAAAACCATGTACCCGATGCCAAAACTTTGCATTTCTCACAAGTGTATTATGATCAAAATTAAAGGCAATTAAAGTGGGGCTAAGTAGAAACTAATCAATAGAGTTAGCTTTCTCAGCAGAAAATAATGAAACTTTCAACAGCACACTAGTAGTAGAATTATACTAACAACTGGCACAAACCTGTCAAGAGGATGATTATCCTTAGGAAACACAATCACTTTTACTTCACAGCCTTTCTCCTTCAAAGCCCTTGCATACTAGAAACAATGGAGCATAGATAAAGTTGTCAGCACTAGTTATTGGCTGCGTAAAAAATGAAGCCAACCCAAGGCACACAATCACACAATTTCTCAAGACAAATAGTGCATGGTGGTGATCAAAAGCTCAAAAGCAATCATAATCACAAGTTTTATTTTACTACAAGGAAAGTGTCAGACATAAACCAGATGATAACTTAGTAAACCCTGACCACCATGAGGTTCCTTAACAAGTTTCCCACCTCTGAAGAACAATATCAACTAGAAAAGTAAAAAAGAAATCGCAACTTGATAAGACAGATGTTCCACGTAAAGAATATAATTCAAAAAATTACCATTAAGAAATTCAGTGTTTGGAAGAGTGCAATGTTGGTAAAATTAGCAACAAGATGTGTTCGAAACAAGTAGAAAGAGAGATGAAACAGAATAATCTAAATCTAACTTCTAATATGATAGGAACAAACTATATGAAATAATATTCTAACAAACAGTCAAATCTTAATAACAAACATAAGAATAAAATCTCCACAAGAAACAGGCATCACTAACAATCTCCAATAAGCGTCCCATCTACATATGAATAAAACCACTAATATTGCAAATAGAAAGTTCAAAAAAGAGCATAACATGACAATATACATTTTTGTAAGAACATTCTAATCCTGATTCTGTATTGTGAAGGATTTCTAGTTTTAGTTAAACTAAATTCAATTTATATAAGACTCATTCGGGTTCTTCCTCGCACTTTAAACAAGCTGTGTTCCCTACTCC
This sequence comes from Piper longum, assembly GCA_032619315.1. NCBI lineage: Eukaryota > Viridiplantae > Streptophyta > Magnoliopsida > Piperales > Piperaceae > Piper > Piper longum. The sequence continues at coordinate 2,593 of JAVDBV010047864.1, forward strand.
ACCTCCGTCGCACCCTGTAGCGATCAATGATGTTGAACTTCTCTAATTCCGGAGCCATAATGTATTCAAGAATTGACAACTTATCGCCAGAAAAGTTCACCCCCTAGGAGCTAGAGGTGCTCAAAATTCTCCACAACTAGTCGGTGCCAATCACCACCAACCAAGGTGCCACCACTCCAATTCCCATTGATTGCACTCCTCCCATCAGCGCGAGTAAAACAAGCACAGAGATGTTACGGGCATTGTATGTTTTCAATGATTTCACTAAAGTCTTTGAGTATAATTATTAATCAATAAATAGTTTTGTAAGAATATATTAAACCTGGTTTTTATTGTGAAAGCTTTTTACTTCTAGTTAAACTAAATTAAATTTACATAAGACTCCTTCATGTTCTTCCTCTCTCCCACTTTAAACAAGTTGTGTTCCATATTTCCCCCTTCACCTCCTTGGCATCCCTATAGCCATCAATGATGTTGGATTTCTCCAACATCGAGGCCACAATGCATCCAAGATTCGATAGCTTATCACAGGAAAGCTTCACCCTTGAGAGGAGTACTAATCACCACTGATCAAGGTGTCACCGCTTTGTTTCCCATTAATTGCACTCCTCCCCATTGGCGTTGGCAAAACAAGCAAAGAGATGTTACGGGAATGCATGTTTTCAATGACTTTACTATAATTTACAAAAAATAAAACTAGATTAAATACGCTCTTTGTTTTGCGACTCATACATATTGAATTGCACAGGAGCCTTGACACCAAAAACATGCTAAATATAGCTTTACTTTTTGTAAACTTTAGTTAAGTCGTTGAAAACATACAATACCCATAACATCTCGATTGATTCACTAGCACCAATGAGAGGAGTACAATAAGTGGAAATTGGAGAGGTGGCACCTTGGTCGGCAGCAATTAGTACTAACATGTTGCTGAAAATTTTGGCACCTCTAGCTGCTCGGTGGTGAAGTTTTCCGGTGATAAGCTGTCAGTTCTTGGATGCATTGTGGCCTTGGCATTGGAGAAGTCTGACATTGTTGATGGCTATGAGGATGTGAAGGAGGTGGAGAGGGGAGAAGTTGAGAACATTGCTTGTTTAAAGTGAGAGAGTGGAAGAATCTGAATGAGTCTTATATAAATTTGATTTAATTTAACTAGAACTAGAAATCCTTCACATTATAGAATCAGGTTTAATATATTCTTTAAAAAAATATTGACCAATATTCATCTAAAATTGATTACCCACACATTTAAATAGCTTACATCATCTCATCTGTTAGAGAAGAATATTCTTGAACACAACATGATAAAACCATTATGTTAGGAAAGAAGATTCTTGAACATAATGTGATGAAAGCATAAGGTTATAAAACAAGCCATATTAAAGGTTCAGTATGTTATAAGTTCATCTAAGATTCAACTTTCAAGAGGGCAGGTTCTAATAGTTCGATGGTACCTGCATGCCATTAGAGATCGGAACTCGAAGGTCCTCACTGCCCAAGAGGAAAAGAATGGGTGTCTTCACCTGAAACATCAAAATTGAAATCAGTAAAACTCTCACACATAAACAGTAGAAAAATGAATGCTACCCACCATTTTAAATTTTTATGGTGTGCAAAGAATGACAGTAAAAATGTAGTTTCCACGTCTGTAAGATCATTTGGGGAGGTGGATAATAAAGACAGGCCGCAGGTGTTTATGATAGGAAATGCCCTTTGAATGGATTCATTGTTTTCAATAGACACTTGTAGAACACCATCATTAATAACCACAAACCTCAGACAAATGCCAACTCTTTAATCAAACTGTATTCTGGCGGAGTAAAACCAACATTTTAAATTTAACATCTAGCATCTAATCTTTTCATTACATAACAACGGGTGTCGAATTTTTATCACTAACTTTTCGCTCCAATTTACATTATTTGTGCTCTGATGAAGAATTTTTCTCAAGATGCTGTTTGGAGTCTACTTGAAACAAAGAATATCATTACAAATAGTGGAACTATGAAGTTAACATTAAGAGTTGAATACTACACGCATGTGAATGTAGGAAAGCAACTCATTTTCTGCAGACATTCTTCTTCTTTTCCTTTAAACTCAGTTTTACATTTTAAGTTTATTTTTATTTAAAAATACAATCAAGGTAAGTATATTATTTATCTTATCTTATGGATTCAAGTTCTAGGGGCAAAACAACAATTTTTATGCTTAAAGCAACACGACAATCTGTCAAGTATATAAATTCTAAGAATCCCATTGACATTCCAACAAACAATAGTCTGAGACCTCATCTAAGGTAAGGTAAGTGATACCTTTGAAAGGTGAGCAATAGGCGATTTTTTATATAAGTTGGACAAATGCTCCAACGAAGGTGCTTCTGTAAAGTAATCCTTTCCTTCACTTCCAAACACTTCAACAAAGCACCAATCAGGAATATCTGAAGTACCGACCATGAGACTGATGTTGCAAACTGGATTTCTAGCAGCTGCAGCAGCAAATCTTTCTGGAGCCTGGATAAAAAAGTACAGAACTGGTCAGAAGAATTTGAATGATAAACGTTTTTTTAGTTACATAACTGGCATTTATTTATCCCTTTAAAATTTGATATTTACCTGCCCTATAAGGTGGGTCGTCAAAAAACCACCATGAGATCCTCCAAGAACAGCTACCTTTGATGGATCTGCTAGACCTTTCTCAATGATAAGATCCAGTGCAGTAAGCACATCACCAACATCCTGAGCATGTACAAACAGTTACTTTTCAAAAACATCAGCAGCAATGTTAACATGTAATTAACTCAACACAATGAAAAAAATGAAATGTAATCAACATAAACATAGAGAAGTTTAATGAAACAATTTGGCACCTGAAAACCAATTTTCCCAGGTAGAGATTGCAATGCTTCCTCTCCAAATCCCAATGAACCTCTAGATTGGTTGTCACAAGTGTGAAATAATATTACAGGAAACATAAAACATTTAAACTTACACATTAAAAGGTAGATGTTTCTAATATTTCGAAACAGCGATAAGCAATTGCGGAACTTACAAACATGTTGAGAAGCAGGAAAAGGGCAGTTCAAGACAACAATGCGTATAAAATTATCCTGTCCCTTTTATACTCTTGAATAACCATTGTTGGTATACTTTTCTACATGTATTACCAGTGAAAATGATTTTGATTGCACAACAGAACTTTCCATGACCTGTAGCATATAAGGTTTGAGGGGGGTGGACTGCGGTAGACCAGATATAAAAGGGCCGCTGTATTTGAAATTTTTTCTTCTATACCGTAAATACTCATCCATACGAACAGACCAAGATGAAGATGTAGACTACCAATAAACAAAATAAATGCATTATATCAAAACAAATTTACAAGTACCTATAGTTGACTATGAGCAAGCTGTAACCCAATGATGTGAGAAATGCCCAGGACTTAGAGTAGCTTGATAAAGATACAGAATGTGGTCCCCCATGAAGTACTAGAATTATTGGATCACATATTCCATCTTTTCCATTGTTTTTGTTTGATACAAATATGGCTTCAAATGCTTTACTGGCACCTGTAATCAAATTGCTGATTGATCAGTGGAATCCATTGGTAGATGTAAGTATATAAGTAGCACAGCTGCAATCATCTCAACATCCTCCCCTCAAGTTTATTTGTCTAGTGTCAAATACAATCAACAGGAATGAAAAGAATTGGTATGACAACTCCGGCCAGTTCATTCTCAAAGGAGCTGAATCATTCTTCAAAGCCAGAAATACTACAATAGACACAAAACAATATTTTATTTTACTGCATTTTAATAGCAGGTTGCAGTGTGATTGATTGATTTTATCTTTCTTGCCTTCATACTCATAGTTTTTTCTTTATGGGATCTAGTGCTGCAACTCCCAATTTGAGCCAAATAAGGCCATTGTTAATTGCCTAAATTAATGTACAAGCGAAAATTGATTTCTTTTATTGAAATGGCTAGAACACTCCCTAAGCTTAAAGCAGAGCCATGATCCCTAACACACACATATATTGTGAATGCTCTGTGTTATAAACTACCTCAGTAAGGCTTAGTAATTAGGCCTATCCTCATTTCAGGTTAAAGCAAAATTTTTCCCCTCTCACCCTAATAATAGTAGCAGCTGTCCATCCTCAACCCGAGTTGTATAAAAATCTTATGGAAATTATACATATCTCTTCATGACAAAGCCAGCTTTGAAACTCTTTGCTATTCTCATGTTTTTATCCGAAGGACAAAGGATAACTGTTCACGATGTATATTGGTGAAACTGATTATTAGGAATAAATAAAAGTTCATTCATTACTCCCTAGGATTATAACTTACTATAAAGCTCTGAATTGGTAATTAAATTGTTTCTCTTGTCTGCATACATTCTTTTGCTGATTCTGTTCTGTGTTCTTTAATATTTAGAATCTACCTTTGCTTGAGCTCATATTGTATTACTTGCATGAAGTATCTAAACAACATAAAGAGTCTCATTCTGAAAGTCCTTAATACATTGACGAGTGATGCAGTACAGTTGAATACCAAGATGTTTAAGAAACATTGTAGACTGTATGAGAATAATACCTTTTGTAAGGTTTTCTGAAATTTCCTTAATTGGAATCTTCAATATGTCAAATTGAAGGTTTGATAGCAATGAGTTAATCTGTTACATAAAGAAAGTTTGTTCCCCATGCTACTAAAGATAATCATAACAATAAAAAAACATTGATAAATTAATAAGTATTACAAAATCAGTGATAAAGGAAGCTTATATTACCATGGCTGAATTATTTGAAAAGGGACTCGGAACATCCATCCAGTGCCAGACAGCATCAGGTTTTAGTTGCCCATATGTCAGTTGAGGAGGGCTTATGGGACTACTTGAAACTAAACAGAGGAATGAAAAAATTGCTTCAATAAGGATTAAAAGCATTCCTAGTACCTCCTATCTCACCCTTCGACAAACAACAAAACATGCTGTTTGGATATATATAAACTCACCTGCTAAAACATAGTCCCCATCAACAGCAAGGACACTCCATGTTGCATTTGAAGCAGCCGGGCTAATACGTGACACTTTTTCACTTCATAAATACATTTAATCATCAATCATGACATAATAATACAAGCAAACGTATTTAATTATAATTATATCAAATCTTTGTTTTATTTCCCATTTTTGAAGTTTTCTTTTTTAAAAAAAAATAGCATCCCACAAAAGAAATGTGTCACTTAGGCAACATAGGTTTTTGCATCATTAATTAGAATGAGAATAGTCAAATGGCTTTATAAAACCATGTCACAGACCTCAGCCTACAGGAAGAAAAGTGTGACGATGTTGATGACACAAGAATGCACAACAAATTATATATTATAAAAGTACCTCAATACATTTATAGAAAGTATGACTTCAAAGCTTCGCCAGACAGAAGATACAATAAGAGTGCATCCATCAGAAAGCCATGGTTTTTCAAGGAAGCTTGAACAATAGAGGCCAGGAAACAAATCATCCTCAGCAGACATCACAACTGGAACCTACAGTATTATTTCCTAGACATGTTACACCTCCAGAGAGAACCAAAGTCGAATATTAGTTCAGATGAGAAGAAAAAGCAAAAACTATTTCCCTAGCAGGATACTCGCTTTCTCCAAAAAGCTAACAGAAAGTCATGGTTACAATCACAAGAGAACGTTGAGAGATTACCACATTCGTGATGACCATTGATGAACCTGGCTGTCCAGCTGGCCATTCTATTCTGTGAAGAGAATTGGTAGAACAATGGGCACCACTTTCCACAGAACTTTTAGCAGACAAAAACACAAGGAACTTCCCATCTGGACTGTGAACAAAAATGTACTATCAAATTAATACCTTACCCCTCTCATTAAAGCTGTCATGTTCACTTACAGAAAACTAAAATGATATACTGTCTTAAGCTATCTCAATCATTATATTACAACATAAAAAAAGATACATTCTTTGTCTTTCCACTTTGTTTCTGCATGGTTTTGTGCCATCGATTTAAGTGTGGTTGATCCCAACCTAGCTGGACTAACGTGGTGAAAATGATGGTGACAAAGAACATACTTAAATATTTGCAAACAATAGCATGGAATATCATAATGTATGTGCACATACTTGAAATAATTAAAAAAAAACATTTTATAAACAACTACAAATATACTACAGAAACCTGAATCGAGGATAGAAGGCACTGCTTATATCTGCTGTGAGGTTAATTGCATTCTCTGAAGCTTTTTCCTCTTTATGACTGTAACATTAGAAGTTTTCACTCAAATCTGCTCACATCAATAGTACCTAAAAACAAAGAAAATAAAATGGAAATTTCCGTAAGTAACTGGACCCACTTGGCTTCGCCTTCCCCATCTTTAGGTCCACAAAATGGAGAGCGTACAGCATACAACGAACATGGCCTGTTATAGCAATATATCATGCCAAGCTTCCTTGCAGTTTTCTGTGGTCCAATATCTTCTCTCCAACCCACAAAAACCAAATATTGATCAGCAGTATTTACAGATGGTGGCGCCCAAACAACCTGCCCAACACTTAGGGACTCTCTAACTCCATGAACCAAGCGTATTTCTTCACTGCAGCAAGAAAGTACACATTTAACATAAAAAATTTACGCAAGTATTTACTCTTCCAAGATTTATGCAATAAGCTCTTTCACTTAGCTATAGGAAAACTGAGTCTATCACTAAACAGCCAACCTATTGATGTTTGCAACAAATAAAGTAGGCCGCTTCTTGGATGCGTATGATTCACCCCAATTTTCTTCCCATTCTCCTTGCCCTTTCCAAGTGCCACAAGCCTTATCATCTGAGGTTCCACTTTTGTAGCCAAGGTTATCAAACACATGTTTGGGAGTTGATGGCTTATCAGCAATATATGCAACTAGTGTCTCATCGTGATTCCAAGAAATGCCCTCAAACCTGCAAACGAATCAACCTAAAATTAAACCAAGAGAATGCAAAAGTAAGATTAAAAGAATCACAGGCTACCATATTATGATTTATACATATAGTTCAGCATTGCTACATTCTCAGGCCTACGCTGTCGTTCCTTAATATAAGATGCAGAAAATGTACTACCATTTGTCTGTATATATGGGGCCATGGACAGTTTGTGGTACATGGATTTCCTTCTGCAGCAAGGACGAACCCCAAATTTCAAGTTGTGTTGGAGAACCATCTTCTTTGTTTCTAACTACAAGCAGCTTCGATCCTGATGGTGAGGGGACAACAGCAGACACACCAACCATCTCAATGGGAAATGGAGACCACTCAAAACTGATCTCCTTTCCATTTTCTTTCATAATATGTGAGGAAAGAATGCAACTTTTCTTTTTGTTCGAAAGAAGGTTTGATTGGCCAACAGAAAACAATACTCTCGAACCTTTTCCTAATTGTACACAATACATAAGGGAAAAAAATATAAGCAAAAGATCAATGGAAAAATCAACAAGCTTCAATAAAAAAGGCTCCAATTCCATACCATTGTTGGAATTGAACACCCATGCTTTATTAATGGTTGAAAAGTTGTTGAACTCAAGAAGAAGTTTAGATACTGATGTATAATCATCCTCAACTTGTTCACTTATTGCCCGAGGCATGTCCTTAGAATCAGAAAAGGTTGAAGACTCCATTGCTAATATACCACGAAATCGTCTTCGACCACTGATTCATATAGAGTAAAATATTAAAATTGTGTGGTAATAGTTATTATAGAATCACATCAAACACATACAAAAGTTTCCCCTCATCTTCCCATCAGACCACTTCCTATCCAATCCCAATCCAAATCCCCATCACAAACATGCCCATAACTCTAAAAGCAGCAAACTAACTAGCTGCAAAATCGAACGCACAACATTGCAGAACAGACTCTACATGTCAATTCAGCATCCGAGTTTGACAAAGAACTTCCAAAACTAAAAGTTGAAAAATGACAACCACATTAATCCTAAGAAAAAAATCCAACAAATTCAGATAAACATCGACCAGAACATATCAAAAACAGGAAAAAAAAAAACACAGCCCATAAAATGAACGACTATCATCATCACTCAAAATCTTTGATACAACCAACAGCATAGAACAATCAGAAGTACACAAACAACATTAGATAGATAACGAGAAAACCATAAAGGGATAGAGAGGGAGAGTTGAGTACGAGGAGGAGAAAGACGAAGACGGGACCTTGGCGAAGGTCGGGAGGGGATGGAGCTTAGTAGGGAGCGTCCATGAGTGAGAGCCCGTTGTTGGAGGAGCAGTTGGGTAAGCAAGTGTTGACATGGTCAGCCTTGATGTCATGGCCCAAGATCAGTCAACTTCTATACTCCATTGTTGTTTGTAACTTAATGGTTGAGGAGAAAGATTTGCCTGGAAAAATATCACCGCGGGGAGCGAGAAAAAATATTTAAGGTTTAAAATAACCTTAAAAAGTATTTTACCTATGGATTTGGCTCACTCAGAAAAAATATAATGGGTTGGTTTGATTTAAAAATAATTTAATATATAGATATGAGTTAATGTGGGATAGAGAAGCCCTACATGAGATGAAGATAAAGGGCTTTTTCTTCACTTGTTGTTGTTGCCGTTAATGCCATTGTCGTTGTCATAGTAGGTGAATCATCCATAGATGTATGAATCGGCTGATTCCGAGTGAAATCGGCCGATTTAAATCAGATCGGCAACGTGCTGATCTGATTTTGGGGCTGAATCGGTCGGCCTTGAATTGGGATAAAAATCGTCCGATTTACCTTGATTCTGGCCGATTTAAATCGGATTCGGAATCGGGGTAAATCGGAAAGAATCGATTTTTTAGATAAATTACTAACATACCTTAGGTATGATATTTATTAAATTATTTTAGTAAGGATAAAATTGTAATTTGCAAACCTAAATCGGGAGGAATCGGGCAAAATCGATTCAGCCCTCTTCCTCCGCAATTCTGCCCTCCGCCGCCGCGATTCCTCCGTCCGCCGTGCTTCATCGCCTCTTACCTCAGTTCCGACTGAGCTTCCTCGACTCGTCTCCGACCTCGCCTCCGACGGGTGGCCGACCGACAATCCTGTGGACACGAACCTCGCCGCCGGAAACGAACCTCGCCACCCTGTGTAAAGTTGATTTTTTTTTTAATTTGACTGCCGTGATGTGCAAATTGATATCTATGCGTGCTGATTTGGGTTGCGTTATTTGATATCTATGTTGTGAACCTAGGCATTTCAACTTTTGGTACAATTTTTTTTGATTTCTGATTTATCTATGCGTGTTGTGCTGTGCATTATTTGTGTTATCAAATTGCATATAATATCAAATTATGTGTGTTATCAAATACACAATCAATGTGTGTATTATGTGTTATCAATGCATTCTCATTTGGGTTATCAAATGCATTTCTCCATATTTTATTTTTATAGCAAGCTTATAAGTAAGTCAATTTGTCAAATGTAGTATCATGGTAAGAGCAATATGTTATAAGCTGCCCTGAGCTACAAAAAATAGCTATTAGAATACTTAGTCAAATTTCATTATCTTCGTGTTGTGAACGTAATTGGAGCACTTTTGACCAACTACATACCAAAAAAAAAAAATCGACTTGCAAGGAAGAGAGTAAATGATCATGTATATGTTCATTACAACATGCGGGTCAAAGAAAACGAGTTGCGGTGGAGGCATGAATATAATGCAGTTAGCGAACATTTGATTTTAGAAGATTTGTTAGACGAGCGGGTTGGAGAACGGGACAATCCATCACCATCGGTATGTTTCAATAAAGCTTTCAATAAAGATTTTTTTTTTAATTGAACTAAATAGGGTATGATATTTTTTTATGCAGGATGATTTTTTTTGTACCAATGTTGCCAACAATGATGGTGAAGACAAAGAGAACTTTGTAGCGAATGAAAGTGGTACCACATTGAAAACTGCAATTGGATCGTGTTCTATTATGTCTGATGGTTTGTCTTTCCCTGAACCTGAGGGACTTCATATGATTAGGAGTTCTATGCCTCCTTTTACACAAGGATCTCGTGTTGATGTAGATAATAGTTATACTCTTTCCATTGGTGATAATGATTCAGACTTCGAAGATGCTTCAGATGATGAATTAGATGATTTAGTAATCACTACGTAAAATTGTGCTGAACATTCATTTTTTGGACTTGTATTAATGTCTTGTTATTATTATTTGATACAGCATAAATGATGATATATTTTTTATGATATTGTGGTATTGTGATGATAAATTGTATGAATGTGATGATAAATTGTGATAATAAATTGTATGAATGTGAAGATAAATTGTGATGATAAATTATATGAATGGGACATTTTTTTTGGACTTGTATGAATGTATCAAATGTTATATTTATGACATTGTGGTATTGTGATGATAAATTGTGATACTCTTTTATACTTGTATTAAACTATAAATTTGTGTATTTATGTTGAGAAATTATATAACTATGTATTTTAGGTATTTATGTTCAGAAATTATATAATTATGTATTTCAGGTATTTCTGTTATGAGTTGTCAATTTTTTGCATATTACCAATTTAGACTGAACCGATTCCAATTCTAATTCCCCGGAAAACCGATTCCGATTCCGATTCATGCAACTATGGAGTCATCACAACCATTCTTCCCTCCTTTCTAATATTATTATAATGTGCCTACATTTCACTTGATTTAGACCTAATTTGTTTGCCTTTACTCGTCAAGCCACTTAATTTATTTGTCCTTACATTTATTTAGGTCTGCAAAAACAAATATCTGTGAAAATTATGCGTAGTCGACCTGTAGTTTACTTGTTTCTTACCTGACTTCTTTGTCGGCATTTAAATCAAGTCACGACTTGAATTCGAGTCAAACTCGAACCAGCTTGACAATATTTATTTGCTACACCTTTTAGTATTAATTTATTTATTGTTATATTTAGAATCCATTTTCATATCTAGGATAGTTTAATTTAGTTCGTTTTGATACTCTGTCCAAAATGGAATGGCTGTACATTATTTTTTTTAAATTGTCACTTAAAATAAATTATTACAAATTCCTCTCATCTTATGTATATACTATATATACGATGGGATCGAAAGCTAGATTCATTAATCAATCATATAATAAAATAGATAAGTCTTCACTATTTCAGTATAATTTCAAAAATTCAGATTTGGCTACATTTAAACATTATGAAAACTAATGTATTTTTGGCAATTAATTTTCTGCGAATATTCTTAATTAAGACATTTAAATTGGTAACACATGTACAACTAGATTTGTGCATAAGCACGACCACGAGTCTTATATGGATGGTGAGTTTTATTTATTTTTTATATAATCAGGCAAGATGTAGAGCCATGCACAACTTATAATGCAGATAAATTTAAATTTTATAAATAAATTCTCGTTAAATAATAAGACAAATTGTAATAATTTAATATTTTAGATATAAATTCTAATCGATTTTAATGATAGACCTTAATTGAATGAGAAGATAATTTATAACAATTTAATTTTTTTATTATTGCTATATTTTGATTGGTTAAATTTCCTATTTTTAATAAGAGGTTAATACTGAGTTCTCGAGTATATATATTTGATAGTTGCGGCTTTAATTTCACTATGATTTGAATAATTTTGGAGTTGGTAGAAGTGTTAAAAAAAGTATTGGTTTAGGGTTGAGAGGCGGCTATAATACAATGTCAAGATGAAATAATAGAATACTCTTCCAAGTTCTACACAATGAAGTTCAAGAAAGCACTACTTTAGTGTATTCAAAGTGAAGTATGAGTAACTTATCATTGTAAATGATTTATATTCCTTTTTTTTTTAAAACAATGGTTTGTTCCCATGAAAATAAGAGATGCAGAGGCCAACAGAATATGGCTTGTTAGAGAGAGAGAGGGAGAGAGAGAAGGAGGGGGAGAGAGAGACAGAAGATAACTTGTGACCTTAATGACAACATCAAAATGAGATGTGCTCATATAACGTTTCCCCTTGGGGAAAGTTTTCAGTTAAAAGTGCTTATTGGCAAATCGGGGAAGTACATGCACCACCGCCACCCTAATCGCCATGGCAAAGATGGTGGCAGGTCAACCTCCCTCCCACATTGTTATTGTTTGGATGGAGAATTAGTTTTAATCTTCTCACCAAGGAAAATCATTTGCAAATAAAGATTATTATCTTTATCACTTGCCCTCTATGTTTTAACCATGAGGAATCTCTCTCCCACTTGTTCAAGGACTGCCTCCTTCACTACAGCTATTTGGTTTGGAATCTTGTTTTACCAGCTTGACTCCCTCTCTTGGTGCTCTAGACAGGACATCTTCTTCTTCCTCCTAGAACAAATTTCCAAAGGAGACACTAGCTAGGTTAGTTCTTCGATGGCAGTTTATGGCTGAGGCATTCTGGAAACAGCCCAGCTGCTGTGTTTTCAACGGTGACTCTCCCACCATTAATGGTTTGATCTGTATGATCATTGCCATTTCTGATGCTTATGCTAGCAATCTTGTCATGCTTAATCAGCACATGCCTCCCTAGCCCTTAACTTCTGTTGCATCTTCTATATCTACATTCCATGAACATAATGTCTTAACGGTGGATGCCGGCTTTGATTGTTGCACAAATGATTTTCATTGGGCTCTTGTATTCTGGCCCTGGGTATCCTTACATAGGTTGCCCTTTCCTCAGTCGCTACTTTCAGGAGGCAAGATATGGGCCGGATCTGATGCCAAATTTTACGAGGTTTGGATACATCTTAAAATAACTAGAAAATTTAAGAAACTTATAACCGGGTTACATAGTACTCACCAACCAATCTTAATCTTGAGTGAGACTAGCCCAAGACTCAAAATACTACAATACTATGTATCATACCATAGGATTGCACCGCATATAAACAAGAGTAATAGCATAATCACACTCAAATTTTTTATGTTTGAATTAATTTAGCTCAAATTTAACTCAAATCATGCGAACACAAATGCATCTTTGTCTAGCACGATTTAAAACTTCTTGATATTCAACATTATATATAATATTTAATATATTATCTTTATAGTCACGAACAAAAATTATAAAAAATAATAAACATAATCATGTTTTAATGATAATTTTACATGATGAAGTTTATGTACAAACAAACTATTTGGCGTATAATTAACACGAAGTTGAATTATTTAATCTTTTGAACACAAGTTTATCTTCAATTTACGGTAGAAAAATATAAATTAAAATTGAATTCCAAATTGCAAAGGACAGAATGTAATACCCCAAATCCGGTTCACCCTCGTGAACCGAACCGGCATGTTACGGGCCCCGGTTAGGTCGACTAACCCGAACCCAACTCGTGCGGATCCAATCTCGGCGTCTTAAGATGAAAATACGACTTGTCATACATACATGAATGCATAAAATCATAAGAGGATACTACATGAGTTACTTAGCAATCAATTCATACGAAAGCAACAATTTTGATAAAATAAATAAAGAATCAAATTTAAAACGGATAGAGCCTCTCTTAAAAATGCAATTAGGGGCTATCCTGTCAACATAATATACGTACATGCATATAAACACACATAAAAAAACTACATTCGCACAGTCTGAACTACTATAGCTCACTCTAAAACTTGAGTCTCAGCCCACCTGTGTCATCTATTCATATTTCATGTCATGGCATCACGTCTTAGCAGTTCTTCACATCATCATGCTCTTCATTTCTTCTCATCAGTTCATATATAATAAAATCATAAACGAAATATTAAACAATCATTTACCAAACATATGTGTGTGTGCAGAAGACCTCATTGCTCCTCCGTCCAGCTGGCACATCCATCTCGTACTCGTTACCTACATATAGTACAAAAACGTTAGTAACAAGCATTACTGGTCCAGAATATAAACTAATAACAAACTGGCTATGAGAGCAAACTCTCAATTCTCATATGAAAGAAAAATCCATATACTCCTCATGAATTCTCTGAAGGGCATCTACTGAGGAGCCACTGGGCTGCAGACTCGGTAGCATCCCGAACTGACTGAACTGCTACTGCTGTTGCCGCTCTCGACATTTTCTTCATTTTCTCGTCTCAAATCCTAAGCCCTCTACTTACCTCCATATTTCTCCTGACCTTGAGCACGAAGGCCGAGTACTCTCAGGCAGTCACCATCAATACCCTTTGAACCACAAGTTATGACAAGTGTTGTATTAAACAGTACCTGTAAACCTTCACGTTCTCTGGGTGTGAGGAACTCAAACGCGGAGTTGTCAGGATCCCTCGGGAATGGA
>JAVDBV010047865.1:0-20839 GCA_032619315.1 Piper longum
AAATCGGCCGAGTCCGATCCGACTCGGCCGATTTTCTCATCTATGACCCAGACAAGTTCTCTTCACCTAGATCTTCATTTTAAAACCAGCCATGACCACCGTAATGGTTGCAATAGCCGTCGGCAATGCCGCCACACCTGACACCGATTCTGCCATTTCTAGCCTTTTTTCGGCCATCCAACAGTCGAACTTCATCGATCGCCACCACCACTATGATCTTTGTCACCGTGGCCATCGATCCCAACTAGCAGAGACCACAGGCACGCCACCATCAACATTTTTTGACGATAGGCTCCCCCCACCTGTTGGACCAGTATACTTGCATTCGCATCCACCAACTTGTGTTCATGTCTGCCAGCCAATGTTTGCGTCCGCCTACCCAACCCAATTCACTTGCCCAGTCTCATGGTCATGGTCGAGCACGTGTTTGTATCCAGCTACCTGGGCCAACATTGTTGTATGAATCAGCTAGGTCGACTCACGTTGACTCAGTTCACAATTTTTAGCCTGATTTCAGTCTTTTTTTCCCATTTTCGGTAATTCGAGAATCACTACATTAATTTAGATGCATATTCATCTTAGTTAGCATATTTTGATGTTATGAATATTTATTTATTTTTATTTTTATTTTTGTTTTATTTGATGGATGATTATGTGATTGTTTGTTTTTATTATTGATATATTTACTTATTAATATTAATCTTATTCATGTTTAATAAATTATATTTAATTATTTATCTATTTATTCGTTGCTTATTATTTATTTGTATTTAATTACGGATTTCGTGTTGGATGACTATGATATTATTATTATTCATGACTAATTAAAATTAACTAAGTATTTATTTATTTATTAAATGATTGTGTATTTATTTATTTAATTATTTACATGTTTACTAATACGAGTATATATGATATTTATTATTGTTTAATAGTGTATTTAAATAATATAATGATATTATTATTTTAGGATTAGAGTATTATTATTTTCATGTATTTATTGTTTATCTATTTATTTATGAGTGTATTTATTTATTTATTATTGATTTATTAGTTATTTTCATGTTATGTCTCGATTTACGTGTTGCATGTTTAATTATAGGATTATTTAGTAGCCTTCTTTATTAAAATATATTGATAATGTGAGCATATACCATGAACATGCATCATATAAAGATGTAAGTATTTTATTTAATAATGGGTTGATATAGGTTTTGGAGTCCGAGCTCGTTATATTTGAAATATTACTGATTTTATTGATATAGTTTTTTAGTGAGATGTGAGATAGAATGATTTTCTCTAGTTTTTTAGTGAGATAAGAGACAGAAGAAAACCGACAACCAAGTCTTTCGATAGGGTGTGTGTTATTCAAAACGGGTTATAGATTTAGTGAGTGTATGTTTCATTTCTGATGGATCCTGACAACTCTACTTTTGAGTTCCTCAAACTCGAAGAAATGTTGTAATGACTCGGCCCAAAGTGTAAAGTAATAAACCTAAGTCATTTCTTTAAAATGGTTAACCGAAATTAAAGATCTATAGTCCATTCACATTTATAAACATGATCTTCTTCTAGTAGGTATCAGATGTTAGACTAAGTTAAGGGATCTCACAATCCACCCACCTTAAAAAATTTCATCCCCGAAATTCCTACACTTGTCACATTGCTAGTCCTAACCCACGACCTTCCATAGCCTGTGACAGAGATTATAGCTAATGTCTGTAGTTCAACCTACTATCTAATCTAGAACCAGGTTGCTCTGATATTATTTATAACGGCCCGCCCAAAGAGTAACGTAATGGGCCTAAGTCATTTATTTAAAATGGTTACTTTAAAATGATTAACCAAAGTTAAAAGATCTATAGTCCATTTTCACTTTTAAACAGAATCTTAGCCCAGTAAGTATTAGATGTGAGACTAAGTTGAGGGATCAAGTGTGGAAGTTTACGAGTACTACAATGCAACACATGTCTAGACTTGTGATTTCAAAAAGTACTAAAAGTGTATGCCTAATAACACTTAGCCTCTTTACTCAGGGTTAGGAGTGATACAAAGGATGTAGAAAGCTGATAGAAAAGAAATTGATGTTCTCACACAAGGGATAGCTTTTAAAGTTAATGAAGTATGAGATGAGTAAGAAAATGGACGCTATCACGCAAGGTCGACGACTCCTAATTAATGCCCTTATGAAATATTATGTGAATAAGTATAGAAATATTTTTATTTAACAGAGGGTCAGCTCTCTTTTGTAAGTTTGACTATCATTTATTTTTTAATCAGGTTACTCATTAGTGACGTTTTTCTATTATTATGTAGGTTTGATGATCCTTAGTCGGTTATGGTAGAAAGATAAATAAATGCTACACACATTTTAACTCAACGCAGTTACTTTTTTTTACCCTTATACTTATATTTTCTGAAAGACTCATTTAGCCATGTTTTTCATTTTCTTAACGCCAAGTGGGTTACTTCGATCCATATTATTAATCAAGTCTTATAAACTAGCCACTTTAGACATAACTCGACTCAATCACAATATTTTTTATTTGGTTCTTAGGTTAATCAAAATCGGAGACTCGGTACTCACCACCGACTCATATAATAACATATGGATCGGACATGGCTATATCCATATTTGACGAGAATCTCAAAATCCAAATCCAAAAATTACACCCATTTTATATATAATGTCTGAGATCCAAATTCTTAAAACCCATATCCGAACCAAATCCGACCTAATTGATTAAATAATATAAATAATATAGATTTTAATATCAAAATTAAAAAAAATAATGATAAAATATTTTTTTTAATATTTTAAATATATAATTTGATAAAATATCATGTATTCGAATTAGATATGTATCAGGTCACCCAAAATCTATACTTGATCTAAATATTTTTAAATAAATTATATATTTGAAATGTCTAAAATTGAATCTGATCCGAAATAATTCAAATTGGATACAAACAGATCAGGTTCGGTCACATTAAAACTCATCTCTAAGCAAAGTAATCAGTAAGGATGGAGCCCTAATATAATAGTCGGTGGTCGACTAATAGTTTGGCCTGGCCATGAGCAGAGTTGATTTCTCATTAGTGGCTCATATTATGTGTTAATGATAAGTTTTATTTTTCCAAAACAAGCATATTCAGAAGTTAATGATTGATTCGAGGTTTTTATATTTTGTTATTTTATTTTCAACGCGATATGACCCTGCCTTTTATCATTTTGAAGGACTAAAATTGACCAACGGCGATAGGCATTGTATCCTCGTACACGGGAGTCGGAGACTCGGTACTCACCACCGACTCATATCACGTGACATCAATCCCGACTTGCCTTGGCCGGCACGTGACGTCACGTTCTCCCTATAATCGCCGTCGGCCAGTAAACTCGTTCGTCCAAACGCGGCAAAGGCGTCGACGGCGGCCGGCGACAGGAAGCGATGACGTTTTGTTTCGCGTGCTTCGGCGGCGGCTCCTCCGCCATGGAGAAGCGGAGGGAGGAGGACGCTCGAGCCTCAGCCGAGGCCCGCGCCAACTTCGCAGAAGCCGCCCAGAGAAGGTCGTCTCGTCGTCTTCCTTTTTCTTGTCGTTGCGATCGGTAGCATATGCGTTGACAGGGAAAATTTTTTTGATTTGTGCTGAATTTCAGATTGGATTGAGATGCGGGCTTTTGGGGATGAAATTCAGACGATTTGGTTTTTACATTGAGACAATGGGTTTTATTTTACTTTTATGTATTGACAACTGTTGCTTATACCGAATTGGTGGTTCTATTGTGTGTTGATATATATGTAGCTATACTTTGGATTGGATGGTAGGGTGTGTACAGTAATAGAGTCTCCCGTCATACTCATACGATAACATGTAACTACATACATAAAGAATCGTAAAGATGTGAAGTTATTTTACGAGGAATTTGAGTAGAATTGTAAAAGATGATAAGTATTTAGTGTTTGGCTGTTTGTATCTACAACGTTTTTCATATCTAGTGTATAATATTTTATATCCATTATCTATAAATATGTAGTTGTATATGTGTAATGAGTAGAGTACAACTAAAGAGTATGTTATTTGGTTTCACTGTGAAGTTTTGCACTGAGGCTCTCCCTCTCTTTCTATTAGTAGAGGGAGAGTCTCTCCTCACAAAATATTGGTCGTACTGATTAGATTGTATCTATGAGTTAGAGTTTAAAAGTATTCTTAATTGGAGTGAGCTCTAGTTAGAGGTTAAGTGTTCCGAATTGGATGTTAGAGGTTGAATGTTCCCAAGTGGATGTATATCTCAGTTGGAGATTATTGAGGTTGAGTGTTCCTAATTAGATGTATATTCCACTTTGAGATTATTGAGGTTGAGTGTTTCTAATTAAATGTGTATCTTAGTTGAAGATTAGTGAGGTTAAGTGTTTTCAATTAGATGTGTATCCCAGTTGGAGATTATTGATTCCATCGTCTGATCTAGATGATAAAGATGATGTAACGGCTTTGTCCAATGTGTGTGCCCATTATTTGATTATAGTAAATGGTTTGTGATTTTTCTTCTATTTTGAAGGTTTCACACTAAATTTGTGTGTGTCTTCTATCTTTTATCCTTTATTAGTTTACCTTGTCAAAACATACAATATGGTATTTGGGGATTTTGTATGTTAAAATCCCAACAAACCGGTAATTTGTCAATACCTCTGTAGCACATGAAGAACTTCAACTGAGAAATTCGGGAAAGCCATTGGGTTTTTCGTAGAAAGAAGTTGTTGCCGCTTGATTAGGTGGTGCTGTGAATCAATTTTTGTTTATTGATGGGTTTCCATTGTTGTTTGGAATTTCACCTCATTTGCTGGGTAGGACTAAATTTGTTCTGTTTTTGTTGCTGCGTGTTCTTAAAGGAAAATGACTGTCTGAGTTGAAACTTTTGATTGCAGAAATTAAACGGCACAGTCAACTTAGGTGCCACACTGTGTGTTTATTGTGCAGAAGATTGAGCTATACTATAGCATTTGCAATACGTTTCCCTTTTCGATTTTTATTTTTTTGTTGTGAATTATTATAAGTTGATTCCTTTCGTAAAAGAGTAAAGGGTCCAAATTTTGAAGTGAAGATGGCAGCATAATCCTGAGTTTTTTTTTATTATTCTTCTTGTTCTGTTTTAAGCCGCGTATACGGTCTCTCTAACGCTCCTTCATTGGCTTTTAAATGGGAGCTTCATCGTTATACATTTTAGACTCAATTGCCAAATAACATGATTTTTCGTTTCCCTTTTCTATGTGTTCTAACTATCAAATTGCTTGCAGGCAAGAGCAGTTTGAGAAGTCTGCTGCAGGAAGGGCTGCCCGCGCACAATTAGCAGCAGCTGCAAAACAATCAAATGCGCCAGACAGGGGCGAACCTGTTCTTAAGGTCTTTATGATAAAACACAAATGATCGATGATAGATGGCTAGTTGTACTTGTTTTTTCTTTTTTGGTAGTGAAAGCACCTTACTGAATCGGATATCAACTTGAATGCAGTGGCAAATTGGATGAGCTTAAAGAACTCCATCTCGGCTACTTCTATCGCAAGTATCTCTTCTTGTATTGGAATATGTGATATAATAAGACTCTTCATGCTTTCGCATTGGTCTACTTCTAAATGGTTTATGACATACCGTTGCCATTGTATCCTCCTGTTGGGCTAGACGGCTGGTGGCGAAAGTTTGCAGAGAGATGCAGTGTGTGAAGAGAGATTGCTTACCCCATGTAAATTAAGATTATGGTGGTATTTCCTCCCTAAGCTTATTTGTGATTAAGAGTTATTTGGGCTACATTTTCAGTGAACCTATGACGATTTTTTCGAATCCATATTTTTCAGATTAGAAGGTTAGGCGTATATTGTCAGATTATTCCAGCATTGCTTCTGCCGAACTATTATAGTTTTAGTTGCGATCTGCAAGTCATCGGGGGTATATGATGATAAACTTCAGTTGCAAGATCAGGTCTATAGAATAATTGACGGGAAGTTGCAGTTAAAGTCACTGCAGGGCTTTGTATCCAACAGAAGAAAACGACCACTGACGTGTAACATTTTTAATATTACCAAAATGTAAAACAACATTTATTCTACAATCTGCCCATATGAACATGAATAACGGTTAATATGCATTGACTTATCTATATTTACAATAACATACGTGATAAAAGTGTATCCAATCACAGGAATCTTGAAATGAAGAACTCTGGTTATTCCGTGCTTTCACGTTCATGATGAAAGGCCAAGAGCTTAACTCAGATTCTAGGTGGTTTACGGTCGGTGATACTAAAATCCCGTTTCCATGCTCGGCAAAACCCTGGAAAACCCACAGGCAGCTGGAAATACTTCACTATCAAATAAGCTTTTTGCAACCTACACCAAGGAACAGTGGAATTAGACTGCTCAAAATTGTACGTCAGATTTTGTCGAAGGTGATGCTGGAAATTCCGTGTCTTCTTTGCTCCGCCTCTTGCCCATGTTTCCAGTATCTCTGAGGCTGAAAGAAGCTGAAGAATCATCATTGTCAACAGTCAATGAATTCCAAATTGTCTCCACCACTGCATCATCTGAAAGGTCATTTGATATAAATCCAAAATCACTCTTCTCATTAGCCAGTCCACTTGTTAAACAGATCTCACCAAAACTGTAATCATCTTCACCATCATCGGTTCTGTCATGATGATAGTCTGGAAAGATGCCCAGCTTGGGAATAGTTTCTTCACCCAGAACTCCGCCTGCATCATACTTCGCATTCTCAACCTTATCTGTGGACCGACGATCATAAATAACCCTGCAGGAGTTGTCTCCACAACGACTCTCCAGCGATTTCACGAAATTTACTACAGTGGTTTCCTCTGTCAAGATTTCACTGACCCGAGTGCTGCCTAGCAGCTCCTGCAATTCCTCTATGCCGATTCGTTCTTGGTTTTTTGAAAATAGGGCAATCCATTGTTTTTCGCTGACTCGCAGGGAAGCATGACCCATGCAATTTACAATCGTAACAACTCTGTAATAATTATGGCGGGCTACATTTTGGCAGAGCATTTCAAAGAAAATTGATAAATGAGGAATTTCTCCTGCTTCCAAGATCATACCAAATGCATGCTCTAAAAGATGCCACTGCCAAAAAAAAAGAAAAAAAGAAAAAAAAGAGCATTCGACTAGCTGATTCATTCCAAAAAAAAGCAAGTCGTACTAGCACAAACAAGACAAGAGCCATTGACTTCTGTGATGCATCTGCTTCATAACCAGGTTTTACATAAAAATGGTGTATAAAGCCTACTGACTAACTAAGAGAATTGCCCCCTGTCATTTCTGCAATAAATAACAAAATGAAGATGGGAAAGCAGTAAACCTTGCATGCTTTTGACGCTTCTATAAGGGACCAAGCACGTTTCTTGTGATCAAATTCACATCCGGAAGCAATCATCTCCCAGTATGCATGCTCAAAATAGTCCCACTGGTAAGCAGAGGTTGAGGCCTCAAGCATTGAGTTGTATGAGAAAGAATCAGGAGATAGACAGGTGCCATCGCTACCAACAATATTTCTTGACTCTTCAAATAGGGCTTTATCCCGGGCAAACATATCATTTCGACCATATGCTTTTAGCATTGCATTTATGGTTCCAATATTTGGAATACAGAAACCTTTCATGCCTTCAAGCACAGAGATGGCATGGTCCAAATGTTTGCCGTCCAGGCATGATTAGATCATGCCAGTAAATGCCACTTGCAATGGTTTTCCAAGAGGAAGATTTTTAAGCTTCTCTACCTACATCCAAGTTATAAGAAAAAGCATCTCATGAATGTAACAAGCAAAAGAAAACAACAAAGAATTAATCAGAACCATGATCATTTGTTTTCGGTGCAATTCTTTTGAAAGTCACCTGCAGGATTGCCTCTTTCCATCTTCCATAGAAGCAGAGGCAACAAGCTAGTTCATAGTACACACAAGCTGTTTCAGTAATTCCTCTTTGCTCCATATCTCTGACTGCCTCAACTGCATCATGGACCTTACCTTCCTTTTTTTTTTGTTTTGCTTTGTTTATTTACTTTTTGCATTACCTTTATCCGTCAGGACAATTGGAGGAAACCCACCTTTCTTCAGCTTCTCAAAAAAATATGTGAACAAGGTCAAGTTTTCCCGATTTTAACATTACCTTCCAACAAACAGCTCCGGTAAGAGTTAAGCCGACAGTAAAATGCAGGTGAAACATCATCAGCATCCGTAGATTATATTTTTAGATCAACGGCAGCGGTGGATACACCGCACTTTAAATATGCGGGGCGGTTCACATGTGAAAAATTTTCAGCATAGCATTATTACATTAAGGGTGTGATGTAGGAATGATTTTTTTGAATTAAAACTAATTATTGAAAACGGAGTTTTTTTTTATAACGAGAAAACCATCCTTTTAGTTTCAAAATTTTTTTTAAGGCCAAGGCTTCCCCAGGGTGGCCAAATTTAACCGCCCTTAGCCAAAGGGGTCTTGGATCTGGCCCCAAGGTTGAGGGTGGCCACCTCGGACTTATTAGATATTTATATTGAAATTTTATGTAATTTAATTTTTATGGTGTTTTAAACAATTTATATTTTTTCGCTTTTTTTTTAATTAAGCTTCGTTTTCCTATTGTCCATTAATATAAACAAAATTTCATGGTAAAAAAATTTTATATTAATCTTAACAAGGTGACTTGCTTGCTCAATTCTCTAGTTTTATTTATTTTCATTAATTGGATTACGGATATTAGATTAATTAGAAACTGTAATAATGATGTGTAAGCCCATCTTTTTGTTCACACAAAAATCCTTCGTAAGCCACCCTTAATAAGCTACTTTGAAAAAAAAATTATATTTATGAACTAATGATATTTTGTAGCACTGTTTTTATTTAACAGATTGCGTAGATTTGATTATGGCCGTGCATGCAACGAAAATCCCATAATAAATTTACAGTTTTTTGCAAAACAAATAAATAAACAGAAAACAGACGCATAAGAACCGGGTCGGGTCGGACTATCCAACTCTGGGGACCCGAAGGCAACCCGCATCTTGGAGCTAGGGTTTCCCAAGCAATGGCTATGGCAGTAGATAAAACGCCGCCAAACCTCACTTGACCGCACTCTCCGCCTCTTGCTCCATACCCCACGCCGGCCGAGCTCTACCAAGCCGACTGTTGCGGCAGCCATGGCCGTCGGGTTTGTTCTCCTCACTCACCCCTCCATCCTGGCACTCTCCGTTTTTCATTCCGCCCTCAAAGCTGGTTTTTTTCTGTGTTTTTTTTTTCTGCAGGAAGAACAAGAGGATTTCCAAGGGGAAGAAGGGCGGCAAGAAGAAGGCGTAAGCATTTCGAATTTCCTTACGTTTTTTTTGTTTAATCTTTTGTATAGTTTGAATTGTTATTGGGCGAGATTGAATCCTGTAGACGGCTGATTGTCGATGCCCGTTTTGGTTGGTGTAATTATCTGATTTGTATGGCTGGTTTGTGATTGTGGCAGCACGGATCCGTTCGCCAAGAAGGACTGGTATGATATCAAGGCTCCATCCATGTTTACCGTGCGCACCGTGGGGAAAACTCTTGTTACCAGGACCCAGGGTACCAAGGTATCAGCTTTTGCTGTATTTCTTTTTTTAAACATTTGTGAGCTTTGCGTCTATGAGAATGGAGCATCTAGCTGCTTGGTAGAGGGTGTAATGAGATCCCGTTATGCTTCTTTTGTTTTCTTATTGGTGCAGTTGTGATGTGGATGCTTCATTTATTTATTTAGTTTAGTGTCATTCTGTTAATCATTGCTTGCAATTATTGTTTATTCGCAAATTTGTGATAAACATCCGAATTGAAACTTGGTAATTAGGAATGAGCAAATTGTGGGGATAGGAGTTTAAGTTTCACTAGTACATGGGTATTTAAGTACTTATTGAATTTATAAAAAATCATGTTCTTTTGAATGAAATTAAAAATTAATTGAAAGTGAAAGTATAGGGGAAGTAATTTTAAATTATAAGGAAAAAAATCAATTATTATTAAAGCATCTTTATGTGCCAATCTACTTTTATGTGCTGAGGAAGCTTCATCATTTTGATCAAATTTGTCGTGTTGTTGCAAAATGTGTCATGCTTCTGTAAAATATGTCTATGGTATATCTGCTTTATTAAGCATACTTGACCCCTTGAGCATTTTTTGTATGAATATATTTGCATTTATTTACATTTAATTTAATTATTTCATTGAGCCCAAACATCTGAGCGTCAATTAGTTTTCCTATGTGTGTTGAGTTCTTTATGCCTTTGATCCTTATTTCGATTTATTGTACTCTTACTTTTGATATTGTGCTCAGATAGCATCTGAGGGCCTCAAGCACCGTGTCTTTGAGATCTCCTTGGCTGACCTTCAGAGTGACGAAGACCAGGCATACAGGAAGATCCGTCTCCGTGCTGAGGATGTTCAGGGAAGAAATGTGCTCACTAACTTTTGGGTGAGTGCCTGTTTACATTGTTATAATTGCAATTGTTTTTTTCGTATCTATAATTAGTCAATTTCATTGTCGTTTAGGGCATGAATTTCACCACAGACAAACTGAGGTCCTTGGTTCGCAAATGGCAAACCTTGATTGAGGCTCATGTTGATGTGAAAACCACAGACAATTATACACTTAGAATGTTCTGCATTGGGTTTACCAAGAGACGTCCTAACCAGGTCAAACGCACATGTTATGCTCAGTCTAGCCAGATCCGTCAGGTACGTGTGTGTGTGTGTGTGTGTGTGTGTGTGTGTGTGTGTTTATTGTGATAATGAGCATGCTTTTATGCCCTCAAATTTGGGGCGATAAATATGTCGACTCTTTTCATTTCTCAGATTCGACGGAAGATGAGGGAGATAATGGTTAATCAAGCAATGTCTTGTGACCTGAAAGAGCTGGTGAATAAATTCATTCCTGAGGTCATTGGCAAAGAGATTGAAAAGGCAACTACAAGCATCTACCCGCTCCAGAATGTGTTCATCCGCAAAGTCAAGATCTTGAAGGCCCCAAAATTTGATCTGGGAAAGCTCATGGAGGTTGTTATTATTTTCATTATTCAGACACCTTTGAAGTGAATGAAACTATTTTAAACATGTGAAAGCATTGGCCTTAATTTCTTTGAATATCTTTGTTTATTTGTAGGTCCATGGTGATTATAGTGAGGATATTGGGGTGAAGGTTGATAGACCTGCTGAAGACGCAACCATGGAAGAGACCGAAGTTGTTGGTGCCTAAATATACTCTACAGGGAGCTATTTAGGTTTGCATTTTGGCAAATGGGTACCTTAATCATAGCAGTAATTACTTGCCTGTCATTTTTTGTCTTGAAGTCTTTTGATACCTAGTCTTGCTCTGTGATTTTGTAGTGGAGAATTCCTCTTAAGGCTACTTTATGAAATGATTGAGTGCGTTTTTACCTTTTAAACCTTTCTGAGCACTTGTTGGCGCGGATCTTTGAATTTGAGTTTTCTTATCATGGAGAACTCCTCTCAAGGCTCTACTTTATGAAATGATTGAGTGTTTTTACCTTTTAAACCTGTTCTGAGCACTTGGTGCGGATCTTTGAATTTGAGTTTTCTTATCATGGCGGCATAAAAATGAACAGAAAGTTTCATATTTTTCCCATCCTCGTCGAAGTAATTTTGCGCTATACGTCACAAAAATATTTTGAAGATTGTCGCTATTTGCTCTTATGCATTGACCTTACTGAACAACGATAGTCACTGAAGGAGTTTGTCATCGACACTTATATCTTTTTTAAAAATCTTTTCCCATTTTCCGACCTTGGAGTCGCCCTTCCTAGGATGGGTGAGAAGTGCGTGATATAATTTTTGCCACTATTCGGATGGTGAGCGTGAAAGATCAGAGATGAATCGTAAAATTTCCGTCCGTACTAAGGATCCATTTTTATCCGACAAAATTTCCCTACAATCCTTGCATCGATGCTTTTTTTTTTTCAATAAGAACTCGAGGTGACTTATTATTATCATTTTCAGTCGGCACTTAAGTTTTTTTCTTAACTACAATCCTTGCATCGATGATATTTTTTTTCAATATGCACTCGCGGTGATTTACTATTATTATTTTCATTCGGCACTTGAGTTTTTTTCTTAACCACAATCCTTGCATCGACGATTTTTTTTTTTCAGTAGGCACTCGAGGTGATTTATTATTATTATTTTCAGTCGGCACTTGAGTTTTTTTCTTAAATCCGCACTTGTGTTTGTCAATATTTGGCAATTGACCAGAACCGAAACAAAAGACAGATAGCTGCAATGGCACCCACTGATAACAGAGAAGACTAAAATTACTAACATTTCATGGACTCAAGCAATACTTATATATAATTATATTATATACATTCTGGACGTGGTTGATCAGCATTCATCATGAGAGAGATTGTATCACATGTGAGCTACAGAACTGCCATCAATCATTCATTAGAGTATAGATATTCAAGCTCATCAGAGAGACCTTCTGCAGGACAGGACTGCTTTAGTTCATATGCTGCTTGAAAGCAGTCTGCGGCTTGTTGCAACAACCCTTCTCTCCTTGACACTAAACCAAGACTTATCCAAGCATCATGGCTTCTTGGGTCTAGCTGCAAAGCATTCATCAAGAGGCTCCTGGCAACCGTCAGTGATAGGCTGCTGCTGCATTTCATAAGCAGTTCGGCAGAAGAAACCATGCTGGAAATATAATCTGGTTCTATTGATAAGGAAGCGAAGTAAGCGCCCAAGGCTTCTCTGTCGAGGCATTGGGTTTCAAGCAATTTACCTAGAAGAAAAACAATGTCTCAGTTTCAAACTATTTGTTGTTTGGTTGAACTGGTTTGAGATGAAATATTATTGACAAGATAACAATTTATAGCAGAATTAAACTAGCATAAAAAGATATGTACTTTATTAACAGAACTTCACAAAATCGATTAGAGATTTTTGTGGGCACATAGGTACGTATGAAGAGCATCATGCATTAAGGTTTGAAAAAATAATCCTCGAGACTAATACGGACAGTAACATGGAACTGATAGGATACCTGCTAGGTGCCAAGTCCTCGCAGAATATAATCTAATTGATTTTGCCTTTTCCAAACAAGTTTTTGCATCTTCCAGAGATCCAATTTTTGTATAAATACTAGTCAAATCTTGCCAAGCTTCCATCCCAAGATCCTCCCTCATTAGCCCCTAGTAATCAAAAAGACTAATAACAGTAAGAGCATGCATCACATCAAGCAAATGCCAGTGATGGAACAAACATGAAGAGATACTGACCTCATATTTCGGGTGCATATGTCGTTCAATCTTTATGGAATGAATTGCCGAAAGCAATACTCTGTACGTGTCTATAGCAAGCTTAAACTGCGCTTGAGCTGCCTGCAGAACCCCTTTTAACCTCAAGAGGTTGAGTTCATCTCTCTTTCCAGACTCACTAAGCCCAAGATCAACTATCCCTTCAGCATCAGGAAATGACTGTGCAGACATTATAGTAGCCAGTAGCTTCCAACCTTTCATGGAGGCACCACCTACCACTTGCATATGTTTTTTGGCATTTTCCAGTGCTGTGTTAAGGTTTCTCTGGACCAGATTCTCCAAGCCTATGCTAAAAAAGATTTCAGGATCATGTTTATTAATGATCAATGCATTGCCCAGTGACTTCAAGCATTCCCCTTCAAAATGAAGCCTCTCCGAGTCGGTTGAAGATGATCTAGAACAACATCCATAAGAAATTCCAATGAAGTGGTGCAGAGAGTCTCTAAAATGACTCACAAGATTGCGTTCTGGAGAACCCATTGCCTTTTGTGCAAAGTCGATCCCTTCAAGAGCATGCTTCCTACTTTGAGAACATAATTTGGAACCTAAGAGAAGAGAATGAAAATGGGATCCGTTTTTTTTACAAGAGGAAGACAATCCCTTTTTCAAAAGGTTGATAGCAGCATCATTTTTTCCCATGGAACAATAGCACAGGGCAAGAAGGTACCACCTTTCTTCTCTATTATAAACACCAGGAAGTAGCTGCTCAATGTGATCTGCTAAAATGTCATACCGCTCAATCACCGATAATGCAAAACCAAGATGATTCATGATCTCAGGATCCCATGGAATTTCATTAAATGCCATTTTCCTCGTGAGTATCAACAATAAAAGGACTGCTTCTTCCATGCTATTCCTAGGATTGGCAGTGTCCCCAACTTGCAGCTCAGCAGGAAGGGGCACTTCAAGACCACCATATAACAGCAAGGTGGCCAGGTCTTTTTGGATGTTAGCTAAGCACTGAGAGTCCAAATTCCAATTCCTGATAAGAGCTTTCCGATATGAACTAATTGCATCTTCAAATAAACCAGCTTGCTTCCATAGCCTTGGCTGCAAATCTAATGCCTTATGAAACATTTCTTGCATTTTACAACCATGAAATAACCCATGATGCAAACCACCTGGCAGTGCTGCTTCAACTATGTCGACCACAGTTCCACATTCCCCAGCAGCCTCTGGTTATACCAAATTCAAATACTTCATATCAAATATGACTGGATGTTATCTAAATCAAAATGCAGCACAACTAAAACCCCAAAAAAAATAATCTTCAGTAAAAAATTCTATATGTCAGTTCATGTTCAATGCCTCACATTTACATATAAAGTGTCTCTGTGGTGAATAGACAGTCAAAAAAATTTATACAAATGAAAAGCTTATTCAAGATATATATGACGCATGTATGATAAAACCAATTATTTTTTAAAGAACAAAACTCTAAATTGCCAATAAAGTTGAAACGGACAATTGCATTGTACTACCTCTAGGACGATCAAGTTCCTTCAGTGATTTTGCCTTCAACAAGGTTGCTTCCAGAAGCAAACTCACTGAGTGCATGGACATAACTGGAGCTGCTGTAATCTCCCCTTTATTTCGCCCTCTCTTTTGCCTAGTTCTTTCCTCGATAGCAGCAGTCATCTTAGGTGCTAAACTCTGAACATTTATTCCTTGGAACACATGAACTGCAGCATCAAAATTACCTCTTTCGTACTCCAGCCGGCCCAACAATGCCCGAGCTTCCTGAAATCCCACCGACCATTCATTCAATCATGCTTGATGAAATAAAAGTTCGAAATAAGTAGGAATGGATTTAAAGAAAAAAATTGATCGACATTATTAAGTAAATGATAAAGCATACCTCGTAATTAAGGGAAAGAGCTTCTTTGAGAGCAGATTCGACATCATCCACCTGGTCACTGTCATCAAACTTTGAATCCCAATCATTAGTGCGCAAAGAGAGGCCGCCCGCAGAGAAGTCCCTTGTTGCAAGAGACTCCGGTGACTGTGGGATTTCCTCAAACTTGAACTGCTCCCCGGAGCAAGCACACAACATTGTTGTTGGAATATAACTTCAAATGTTGATTATGTACAAATCTATCTGCTACACAGAAATCAAGCAACAAGATAAAATTTACTCTAGTTTAGTTCGTATATCTGGGAAGGAAAATGCTGCTTAACAAATGTAAATTGCAAGCAAGTCTCCTGCTAAAAAGTAGACACACAATAAAAAAAAAAAAAACACTCAAGTAGCACCATAACTGTTTATTGATCATGCCTACAGGATAACAGGATCGATAGTATCCAAAAAAGCACAGCAAGTGTTCCAGAAAAATGCCAAAAAAAATGCAGTACCTTACAACTGTTCAAGCGCAAACCGAGCATCTCTGTCCAAATATGGACAGACGTCCTTGTGGCCAAAAGAATATATGGAAAGCATTTAGCACTAGATCACTGCCACAGCCTTCCAAGGCAATCCAAATTGCATATAAGATGAATGCTTTGGATGATGAACATGATTAAAAAGAGAGCCCAGATTAAACAAATCTAATGATACGCAGGGATCAACGAGCAAAGGGCCGCACCTTTTTGACATTAGATAAAGTAGGGAGTAGTGCGATCCAAAGCCAAGCATGGAGGACAGCTTTCCCATAATCAAGCGACAATGACAGAAGAAAGACAGACAGACAGAAACGAAACGTAAGCAAGCATGGCAATAGATTCAGACTCTGTACAAACCATTGGAAAAGCGGAGCAATGGGTAGAAGTCGGAAGGCGACTTCAACTCGTCCGGAGATGAACGTCACAATGTCCTTTCGCTCTCAACTGTTCGAAACTCCGAACTGCATTCCGAATACCGCCAATGACCTAGCCAGAGAGTGTTTGTCTATTACTCTCTTTCTTCAATTATCGCATAGACAAAACCTCCCATTTCCCTCCATTAGAACCTCCCCCACCCCCATTTTCTGCAATTCAAACCACCACGAAGAGCGGAAAGAAACAGTTGTAATGAATGCGTGAACATCACCAAGGACCAGAGTTTTACGTTGAAAAAAAGAATTGAGCGGGAAATATGGGGGGGGATCCGGCAGGATGGTAACAAAAATTATAGCAGGGACGGGCAGGAAGCTTTTGCCGCTGTTAGATTGACTTGGGCAAGGCCAAAGCGTAGTCTTTGGCTAGTTTTTTTACCGTCCATGCCTAGCTCGTGATAAGACATCCAACCGCCCTATTGAACAATTAAAACAAAATGTCCGTACTACACAGAGGCCGAGGAAGGTGAGGTTCACGTGGCGCTAGTACTGGTAGTAGGAACTAGGCAGGGATGAAAGACGGGAATAGGATATGGTCCATGCACGGGCCGCTTAATAAGAACTTTGAAAGGCCAGGAGCTGTTTGCCACTGCCATCTCCAACTCAGAGGTGACGACGTCATTCTGATGATTTGATAAGGTATTATTTCTGGGCACGCACACAATATATTACCACTTAAACAGCTGCCTGATAAATAATAGAGAAATTTCGATAGTTTTTTTATGGGGAGAAAAAGAGATTTTTTTTTGTGGTTGTAATAACGCGACTTTTTATTAATTTTCAAAAAAAAAAAAATTCTACAAGGTGACCGCCTACCACATTGAAATCTTTGTTGCCCCTGGCTGCCCCTTCGAGGCCAGACCTCGAAATTTCAAGCCGGCCGTGACTGCCAGCTACAGCTACGGTTGTTAGTAACGAGATTAATTAATTTTTTTATTTTTATTTTTAAATTTAAAACTGATTAGGATATTTAAGATACTTAATATTTTTTCCTTATTTTTCCCGATGATCGATAATATCAAATAATCTATTCTCCTTTTCGGGTCTTGAGCCGTGCACGGGCACCATGACATGTCAAGGCCCACACTGTATACAGTGCAGCGTACTGAGAGTATCTCGCACAGGTGATTAGCGCACTCAACCTCATTCGTCCGTAAATTAAGACGTTATTTGCTCATAGTTTCATTTACCCAACTTGCCTTACTGACAACAATCTCATTTAAGCAGTGCTAAAGGCATATACAGTAACTCTCACCAAACCATCGTCTAACAGATCAGTTTTCCAGGACGATTATCCAATACTGTACCGTCCTTATTTTTTTGAAGGGTCAGACTGGAAGAGAAGATGTGGTAGGGGAGATGAAAAGGGGTAATTTTTTTCGTGAATATAAGGGTGAAGAAGAAAGAACCAGGCGACCATTGGGAATTCAGAAGGACGAATTAAACGCTAAAACGCCGTTGACTCCCCATTACTATTAGCATTTCGGTGGGGCCCATCACTATGCCACTTGCTACTTGCAGGAGACATGGTGATGATCGGCGTCTGCAAAAATCACTCCACAAAATTTCAACCCGCTCCCCCAAGGGAACAATAAAAAACATTAGATTATCGCCTTGCTTTCTAATAGTATGGATGACTAACGTATTGAAGATTTGATGTAGGCACTGTATGATATTCCATATTTCCCTGTTCCTCACTTCGATGCCCCAAGTATTAATTACCATCTGGGAAAGCCCTCAAATGCAGCTGGAATGCATGCTCTAAAGAGAAGATGCAGGCCATCGAGAGGCCTTCCATGCCGCGGACAGGCAGTTCGGACCACAGCACAGCTTTTCTTTTCTAATGCCTCTCCAACCTTCTCTCTGTCTTGTTCCACTGCAGGCAGCCACAAAATTGGGTATGGACCGGCCCTCAGTATTTCCCACATGACTTCATCTGCAATGAAGCATTGACAACAGTGATGCTTTCCCTTATAAATTACCACTCAGACCAGGACATAGTTATCCATCCATCTGACAGATAAACATGTACAATACCTGTGATTTAGAAGTCGGTAATGAAAGCTGATGATTTGTTGTTTGTGATGGTCGACTCTATACGCCTCTCGTATTCTACGAATGGGGTCCAGCTTCTTTTCCTCCATGCCCAAGATCACCTCCATCGACGGGAAATCGCTCCTCCGACGGTGAAATACCCTTGCGTAGACATGCCTGTGTAAGACTTGAATAATGTGTCAGCTCATCAATAGCCTGTTGTTTTGATCTTTCCATCTTCCTACACTTAGATTTCCTGTATGTTGATGAGCAAAAAAAAAAAGTCGCTTAAGAATTTAACTAAGTCAAGTATTAATTATAGTATTAATAATAACAAACATAATTAAAAAGAATTAAAATGTGCTTAATAGGATCTTCACATCATATATATAGTATATTTCATTACGTGCACACCCAGATTTTATGATGAGCCCAAAAATAATATTTAGGAAAAAATTTTCATCTTTAATAATATATTAAAATTGAAATTGTAGCAAATAATAAATAAACATGCTACGTATAAATTTCAATTTAACAAAATAACATTGTACTTGCTACACCCAAAGGTGTAAGAACTTGTAAGAACTTGAATTTAATAAGCTAGGCAAGGATTCTCTAACATGCCTTAATTCTAAAACCATGGAGTATATATAAAACCTAAAGGAACCTCTTAACTTTAAAATTCACTGCAGTAGTAAAGCTAAAAGCTAATTGGGATTAATTAATGCCCCTATACAATGTTTATAAGTTATAATTGATTGATAACCTTAAAAAAATTGATGGTCAAAGATAGAGTTGTTTGTCCGGTATTTCTTATACCAAACCCGTTAATCACCTTCAACTCACGTAACAAACTGGGTCATTTATTATTTAAAATTTTGCTAATAACCAGAACCTAATCCGAACTCGTTTACTAAACCTGAACCCGACTATTTAAAATCTTATTATGTTATTAAAAATTAAATTAAATGACCTTATAAAAGATTAAATTAGAAATAATTATCTATAAAAAATAAGGAGGTTGAATAGGCTACTACAGAAAAATAAAGGTGAAAATATATTAATTTTACATATAAACGCATATATCTCTATAATAAAGTTTAAATCATGTTAAATATAAATTTTATAAAAAAATTATATTATTAAAATCGGGTAGAGGGTGTTCGGTATTTGAAACCAAATCCGACCATTATAAAATGGGTATCTTGTATCCTCAAACCAAACCTGATTTTAAAGATATCAAACTTGATTTATTCAGGTTTGGTCGAGTCAGATGTCATGGGAACCCGACCTAATGGGCACCCCTAGTCTTCGGCTGTGATGTAAATTTTTTAAAAATAACATAAATACTTTTAAATTTAAAATAATTAAACATTAAAAAAATATAAATCCAAATCCAAATCTACTCTTTGTTATTAATAAAAGGTGAAGTTAATAATTAAAAATATAAGATTAAACCAATCAAAATTTATTAAAAATAAAAAATAAAAAATCAAATTATTGTACACTATCTACTCATTTAAGGTAGGGTCTATCTTTAAAGTCAATATCTAATATATCTAATGTTAATAATTAGAAGGGAACTCAATACTTTTCAAAGTAAGAGATTTAAGTAATTAAAATATAATAAAAATAAAAAATAATAAATCAATATATTTTAGTCAATATTATCATTCAATTAAGATTTATCATTAAAGTCAAAGTTAATCAATGTCTATGTCTAAGATATAAAATAGTTATATATTCTATCTCATTATTCAATGAAAATTAATTTATAAATTTGATGTTCTTTTATCGTACATGATGCAACAATTTGTCAGATTTATTTTTTAAAATAAAAGTGGCGAGGCTGACGAATTTTTTTCAATTATAAAGGGTATACAATAATCATAAATTTTATATTTTGTGTAACAAAACATTCACTATAAAATTTCATTAAGAAGTCAAAGACCAACATAGAAATCTTAAAATCTAAAACAAATTTGATAAGAAGATTTCTTTTTCAGGGAAAATGTGAAGGATTTTGGAGTGATCTTATCCACAATGTAACATAACGATCATAAATCATTTTTTAAAAAGTTTGGTTAACTAAATTGAAAATCATTCTACATATCCACACTATTAAACTTGACATTGCACTAAAGATATTAAATACAAAACTAAATTGAAGGATCTCACATCCACCAACTTTAAAAAATTCTTTCCCCGAAATTCTCACTTGGTGGTTGATTAACTTAAAAGATCGTTATACATATCCTCACTATTAAAGTGGATCTTGCACTAAAAGATATTGGATGTAGAACTAAATTAAGGGATCTCACGATCTACCTATCTTAGAAAATTCTTTTCTCAAAATTCTCACTTAGCCAATGTCTAGCAGCCTACTCCACGTCCTACTTAGCTCTTATATAGCACTCTAGCCTACATTCCTAGTTTAACCTACCATATAATACAATCTCTTATTGACTTTGATACCAAATATGTACACTTGTCTTACAGTGTAACATAATAGGTATAAACATAATAAGCATAAACCATCTTTTTAAAAGTGATTAGCAAAAGTTGGAGGTCTATAGACCATCCCTATTGAGAAACAAAATTTTATCTAAGTAGGTATTAGATGTGAAACAAAGTTAAGAGATCTCAAAATCTAC
>JAVDBV010047866.1:0-27605 GCA_032619315.1 Piper longum
GCCATGGAAGGTCGTGGGTCCCGGGCCACGGAAGGTCGTAGGTTACGGGCCATGGAAGGTCATGGGTTGGGGCTAGCAACGGGCCAAGTGTAGGAATTTTGGGGACGAAATATTCTAAGGTGGGTGGATTGTGAGATCTCTCAACTTTGTCTAATATCTAATACCTAATAAGAGAAAATCTTATTTATAAGTAGGAATCGACTATAGATTTTTAACTTGGATTAACCATTTTGAAAAAATAACTAGGCCCGTTGCATTTTGGGTCGGGACGTTACAAATGGTATTAGACCAACTTGGTTCCGTGTTAGATGATAGGCTGGACTACGGACATTGGCTAGGCTCTCAGTCATGGGCCATGGAAGGTCGTAAGTTGGGGTTAGCAACGGGCCAAATGTAGGAATTTCGGGGATGAAATTTCCTAAGGTGGGTGGATTATGAGATCCCTTAACTTAGTCATACATCTAATACCTATTGGGAGAAGATCCTATTTATAAATGGGAATGGATTATAGATCTTTAATTTCGATTAGCCATTTTAAACAAATGAATTAGGCCCATTACATTACAATTTAGTTTGGGTTGCTACAAATGGTATCAGAGTAACCTAGTTCCGTATTAGATGGTGGGCCAGACTACATACGTTGGCTAGGTTGCCAATCGTGGACTGGGGCTAGCAACGGGCCAAGTGTAAGAATTTCGGTGAAGAAATTTATTATGGTGGATGGATTGTGAGATCTCTTAGCTTAGTCCTACATCTAATTTTTACTGTGCTAAGATCCTATTTATAAGTGGGAATGAATTATAAATCTTTAACTTCGGGTAATTATTTTAAAGAAATGACTTAGGCTTATTACGTTGTACTTTGGGCTGGGTCATTACTGTAAAACCCACAATTTGAGTTAAGGTTTTATATTTAGAACCGGTCGGTTCGATCGCTATTTCAAGTCGAGTATGTATCAAAACACATATACGGAGCCGATGCCGGTCACGTGTATGAGCCATGAGGGGTCATGTGTACCCAAGTATATGATGATAACGTCATGAATATAGCAGAAAAGAATGAGTTATCAGAATATATGGAAGTATGCAATATTTTTTTTATTTTATTATTCAGTTTGATCATATAATTAGTTTTACGCCGTTTACCGCGTTAGGATGCGTTATGGGCAGTTTTGGGTGGGTAGACAGCTATAGAGCATATCATTTGGATGTTGTGATGTTGTGTTATTTTAGGAATTTTTTCTTGATTTTTCTGGAATTTTGTAGCATTTATTTCGATTTAGATATTATTATTAACTCGAGTCAGAGACGAGTCAAGTAATATTTACAAGTATGCTACCTAGCTATTTTTCTATCCCAGACACCTCTCTCCACCCAAAACCCTAGCCATCACCTTCCTCCCCACTTGTGGCCGCCTCCATCATTGCCGGCGCTGCCCGGCCGTCGACGGACGCCGCCTAGCCAGGTTGTACCGTCGCCTTGCCGCCTCGACCGACCCCAGCCACCATACTGCCGCTGCGATGCCGGATCTCCGTGGCAGTGTGATGCACTCGCGTCACCGATTGGGCCACCGGTGACCGTCACCGTCACCATCGAGTGGTCGCCTCAGCGTCACCGACCACCCAGCTTTCCTCCCCGACTAGATCGGAGCCCGTCGTCGCCCTGGCCGGCCGGATCTAGCCACCTATAGCCGCCCCCTATTTTAGCCATTTTCTGGCGAGTTGCCGCCTCCGTTGGCCACGTCGACACCACAGACGCGTCAGGCTCGCCGAGCTGGTTCTAATGGTATCCAATACTACCACTATCTGGCCAGTAGATGTCACTGGCGACGGTTGCCCAAAAACCGTCGAAAAGTCACCAAAAAACTACTAAACCCGTCAGAAAACCGCCGGAACTTGCCGAAAAACTTGATTGATGGAATTCGCCAGGTCTTTCACTGAGTTCATCTAGTCGAACCCGATTAGGCTTCGGATGCCGTCGAGCGCTGAATTCGAGGTTTGAGATGCACACACAACGAAACCTTATAATTATTTAAAATGTTGTATTTTCCCTTGTGGACAGCCTGGTCGGCCTGAGCCTAGATCCGACCACCATGCACCGAGTGCAACCAGGGTCAAAGAATTGACTCAGTCCGACACGGGCTGCACCTTTCATAATCTGATAAAGGACATGGCAGATTGGACTCGCCAGCCGGTAATGGACATGATAGACTGATTCATCAACTAATAGATGGACAGGGCGGATTGGACTCGCCAGCCAACTAATGGACATGATGGACTGACTCATCAGCCAATAAATTGGACATGGCGGATTGGACACGCCAGCTAATTACGGACATGGTGGATTGGACTCACCAACCGATAACGGACATGGTGGATTGGACTCGCCAGCCGGTAATGGATATGATGGAGCCAATAGATGGACATGGCGGATCGGACTCGCCAGCCAACTAATGGACATGATGGCCTGACTCATCAGCCAATAAATTGGACATGGCGGATTGGACTCGCTAACCAATTACGGACATGGTGGATTGGACTCATCAGCCGATAACGGACATGACAGATTAGAATCACTAGCCAGCAATGGACATGATGGACTGACCCATCAGCCAATAAATGGACATGACGGATTGGACTCGCCAGCCAACTAATGGATATGGTGGACTGAACATCAGCCAATAAATGGACATGTTGAAATGGACCCAACAACCAATAATATAGATAGTGATTGGGAATTTATGGACTTGTTTTATTTAATTATATGGCTTAATGTTTTAATCACTAATGCGGAATTACCTCCATAGGTTAGCAGCTGGAACTAAGACTAAGAGATGACTGGGTGGTTCTTCAACCAACTTAGGTGGCGAGGAGATAAGAAGCGGACTTCATTTTTATTTTCTTTGAGTTGTAAATGTGGCTATGGGAAACAGTTCGAGACTGTGAGATAGTTGTTTCATACATTGCCATATAATACTATATTTGCCCTTTTGTTAAATAAGAAATGCTAGACTTATTTACGTTATTATTATTCATGTAACATATTAAGTAACACCTGGTCCGGTTATGGCTGGTTGTTACAGGGTTGGTTTGAGTAAATTTTGAGTAACACCTGGCCAGCGAGACCCACAATATTGTGAAAAATAACGGGTCGTTACAATCCATACTTGTATTTGTAGAAGCATACTCATTTGTTGTCATAAAAGCATGATCTTTGGCTTGTTTGACTTTTCATTCATGTAGCTTCATGTCCATGTGCATATTATGCATTTCCTCTAAGTGTATTATGCACAAAAAAAGGTAGGAATATCATGTAGAAGTTGTTCTGTATTAATTGCAGATCTATGATGCATGTTCCATAATTTTCAGTTTCCTGTTGTGATGTTATTTTTTGAAATGCTTTTGCTCATGATTAAATCTAGGTGCTAGCTGCAGGCCACTAAATGTTCAAAATAAATGAACACCAATAAGATCTTGAACACAGACTAGGCACTCTGGTTATTCTAAAATAGTGATCATTGTGAACTCAGGTTTTATAAAATGAAGCATTAAGAAAATTCCTAAAATTGTAGAAAATTAAGATAACAATTTAGTAGATGTCTACTTGTGATATGCCAATTTTGAGCCTTTTTTGAGCTCATTTGTTTTGTTGATAAAACTAGTGGTGTGAAGTGTACAGAGCTAATCTCCGAGCTTCAGAATAAAATATGGTTAATTAGGCAAATGGAGATATACCCAGTCCTCAGTTGAGAAACCTAATAATTCCATTTAAAATTTCAGGACTTTTGCATACCTAGAAGTCTATTACAAAATTTTCCACAAACTTTGGTAGCCCACTGTCCAAAAAACATAGTGTCATAAGCCGATGATTCTGATTTTTCTGAGACTTCCCTCGATTGAATTTAGGTCCAATATTTTATGGACCTAGAATTTTAGGAGCCAAGGATATGTTGTTTCGTTAGAATTTTAGCCCATAAGAAGCCCATGAACCAAGCCTAGCAGAACAGGTACCCTTAGAATCTAAAATGACCAATTGGGTTAATGGGCCTAGAAACCCATGCAAACCCATAACTCTAGCCCATTATATAAATTAAGGAAACACCTTTAGCCATTGAGAGTAAGCCCACCAAATTGCAGTCCATAGTAAGAAAATTCAGGTAACTTAGACTGTCTTAATTAATCTAGACTAGAGTCTAATTAGGGTTAAGTATAATTATTTCTTAATTAATCCCTAAAACTTCCAATTGTATCTAAGTAACTTAATTTTAATTAGGGAGTAATTAATGAGCTTAATTAAGTGTTTAAGATTTAATTTTGTGTTTATGTATGATTTGGAGTTTGCCTCAATTTGTGTGCATGATTAAAGTTTGATTAGTTGTATCTCATGATAAGGTAAGCAGAGTGACCTTGCTATTTTAGGTTGAGGAGATTTACTCCCGAAGTCTACATGGTTCCCTTTACCCTGTACTTGATTTATGCTTGATCAAGCCAAATTTTTCGGTATTTTTAATAAAACTTCAATTTGGAATTCAAAAATCTAGAAATTTTGTTCT
Source organism: Piper longum (assembly GCA_032619315.1). Taxonomy (NCBI): domain Eukaryota; kingdom Viridiplantae; phylum Streptophyta; class Magnoliopsida; order Piperales; family Piperaceae; genus Piper; species Piper longum. The sequence continues at coordinate 4,552 of JAVDBV010047866.1, forward strand.
GAATTCCCTACCCAAACCTTTTATATATATATATATATATGTATATAATATATGAGAGTCTCATTTTACAATAAGATAGTAAGGAAATATAATGATTGTGTTCACAATCCACCCACCAAAAGTAGTACGATTATGTAGAATATTGTATAACGCAATACATTTTTGAAATTTTTGTCACTAACAATCATGTTCTTTGGCAAACAACTTCCTAGCCCGTTCATCACTCTTCATCTTGCTCCACCTTTCAACTAATGATGGTTGCTCTGCATGCAAATATATGTAGGGGAGAGGAGGGCGGGTTGGGGAGAAGATGAACTGGGGGATCATAGGGGTGAAAATCATTTAATTTTCCTATGTAAATGGGTGGAAAATATTATGAGAAATTCTATGGAGTGAGGGAGATTTGGTTTTGTTTTTTGTTACAACTATATATATATATATATGCAATATTAAGCTATTATACTTTGGATAATAAAAAAAATTACGAAGAAACAAGTTTATCACAATAGGAGTATTATAATCGAGGAACCTTAATATAAGTTGTAGATGGCATGAAAATATCAACAATTTTTAAATCTAGCTCTCAATTCAAATCACATAGGAGGGTTAGTGAAACTATAAATCTAATTTAGATTGTTAATGAAGAAAACAACATGAATAATATTTTACTATAAATCTAATGTCAATGAGATTACACTTGTTAATGGGTTTAAGTTATAAATCTAATATGAATCTTTTCTATCTTTTAGTTTTTGAGCCTACAAGCGTGTGAATTAGATTTACATAAGTGAGAGTTATGTAATCTAATTAACGGGCTTGTAATGTATTTTTGATTGGACTAGTTAGCACAATTCACACTTAAGAAACTAATCTCACTAAATCGTTAATGTTGATTTATAACTTAGATTTATAGGTGTAAATGAAATTACTAACTTCCATCACCCCCCGCCCCCTTCCGCTTTCCCCCTTAGATGTAACTTTTTTAGAAAGACATAACTACCCACATTATCAATTTGATCTTGTAATCCAAGGTTAATATGCACAAAATACCTTGTGTAGACATCGCTTATGCGAAAGCTTTTGTTTTAAGACGCTTAAGTAGGAGGGCCCAAATTGGATAAGGTGGTTTCCATATCCAATTTTAATATGAATATTTAAATCTGAATATTTGAAACTACAATCTATCAAAATCAAAATTTTATATCTATTTTATTTACTAATGTATGTATCTAATCGGAATATTCTAGAGCTATTTAATCCATATCCAACCTCATCTGATAAAAAATATAAATAATATGAATTTCTATATAAAATGTGAAAAAATAATGAAAAATTATTAGTTTGAATATTTAAAATATATTTTTAATAAAATATTACCTGTTTGGATCGGATACAAATTATATTAACCCAAACCCATAACTGATCCAAATATTTTCGTATAAATTATAATCCAAATAATCCGAATCTACATTCAATCCAAAACTAATTTGGATATTGAATAAACAAACCACATACAAATTTGATTCACAGATATCATATATCAAATCCATTCCTAATAAGAGGCAAGATGAGCCAACAACAAAGACCAAAATTTTTTACAGCACACCAAATATATGTTACCCTATTATTGGTATCCAGGAGGTGGCCAAGATCTAACCACTAGTGGCCAGATTTGGAGATGATCTTGAGCTACCTTGATTTTCATTTAACAAAAATACTTTTTTACATCTTTATACTCAAATCTTATTTAAAATGATGATATTTCAAATCGGTATAATTATGTGTAAAACTCACGCCATTTGTTTGATGGTTTTAGGTTGGGTTTCCCATGCAAACCAAGCCTAATAACCCTAATTATTAACAATTGATATATTATGAGAATATGTAAGTGGTGTTGCATTTCTCCCATAGACATTAATTACCCAAATGTTAGATACACTTGGACGGCACCAATTTGTCTTGGCCTTTCCTTTTTCTTTTGAGTATTGCGGATAGACCCTAGGCGTGTCCCCTCATGTCAAAACGCATCTTATCTGTGCTAATGAGCTAGTGTGAAATTTTTTTTCCCATAAGAAACCCTGAGAATGAAGCAAAATACGATGAGCTCCTAGGTGCTTGACTAGCATCCTAGCGCTCAGCTTGGGTCTGAATTTCCCTCTTGGTTCAAATTGCAAGCGCATACATTCTCTTCTGGGCCTTTGCACCCACACTTGCTTCACTCCCGTTCTCAGCGCCTATGCTCCCTTCCTCTTCCATTCCTTTCCCGCTTTCAGCGCCTTTGCGTTGAGCCTGCAACCTTGCGCTATCGTCTGTCTAATTCATGACAGGAGGGTGGCAGATCTTGATTTGCCAGAATGCATGGTGCTAGTGCCTTTGCCCTCAGGCGTCCAGTGCCTATGTGCTGGCTAGTTTTCCAGATTTCGATAATCTCACCCCTTCACTTTTTCACACTCTCATCCTTCTTCAACCTTCCTCTTTCTCCCACTTCCTCCATCTCCTCCAGACCATCTCTGGCCCCATTCCGAGCCCTCCTTCGTCTTCCTCCAAGCATGGGAACTCCTCTCCATCCTTCCTCCTCCTTCCACTTTCTCATGGAAGACTCCTTCCCATTCTTTTTTTGGTTTTCCTTGTTGCTTGTTGTGCTTGCCGCTTAGGTTGTTGTAGATGGTAGATTAGCATGTGTAGCTCCTATTCTTGCTTTTGTTGTGAAATTTTCATGTATTTAGGCCTCATTATATCTTTATGTTCATTATACTTCTGTTTATAATCATCCATGCCCATCCATACTTGTATTTGTAGAATCATACTCATCTGTTGTCATAATCTTCAGCTTGTTAGACTCCTCATTCATGCAGCTTCATGTCTAAGTGCATATTATGCATTCTTTTAACTGTATCATCCATGAAAAGTGGTAGAAATAGCATGTAGAAACTGTTCTGTACTAACTACAGATTTGTGATGCATGTTCCATAATTTTAGTATCTTGTTGTGTTGTTATTTTCAGCAATGCTTTTGGTATTGATTAGATTTATGTGTTGGCTACATGCCACAAAATGTTCAGATTAAATGAACGTCATTAAGGTCTTGAACAAAGACTAGCACTCTGTTTCTTGTGAAACACGGAAGATGGTCAATTTAGTCGAGAGAAAATGAATCACTAGAAAATTCCTAAAGGTAAGCTGCCTAAGTAGGAAGGCCCAGACTGAATATGGTTGTATTCGTATCCAATTGCGATGTGAATATCCAAATCTATTATTAATCTTAATCAAAATATTATATCCATTTTATTTACTAATGTATGCATTTAATCCGAATACGCTAGAGCTGTATCTAATCCATATCAGCCCGATTTGATAAAAAATATAAATAATATAAGTTTTTATATAATATGTGAAAAATAATGAAAAAATATTAGTTTAAATATATAAAAAATATATATATATTTTTATAAAATATTACTTGTTTGGATATGATATGAATTATATTAACCCAAACCCATATCGGATCCTAATATTTTTGATATATTATAATCCAAATTGTCAGATCTATATTCGATCCAAAACTAATTTGGATAGTGAATAAACAAATTAGATACAGATTTGATTTACGGTATCATATATTAAATCCACCCCTAATAAAATGCAAGATCTACGAGCCAACATTAAAGGCCAAAACTTTTTCGCAACATAGAGGATCTAAGTTACCCTATCACTTGAAATTAGTATAATTATGTGTAAAACTTTGCTTGTATGCCTGATCGTTTAGTGCTGGTTCGCATGTGAACCAAGCAAATGGCATATGACAGGTAATTACTAGCTGTTGATACATTATGAGGATATGTATTTTGTGTTGCCTTGCTCATCTAGATACTAGTTGCCCCGCTGTTAGATACACTCAATCGAACACTAGGTTATCTCAACCCTCTTTTTCTTTTGGTTGTTTGAGTGTTATAAATAGACCCAGGTCTATGTCCCCTTCTGTCTAGAAGCTTCTCATGTGTGTTGGTTGTTAGAACTATATTTTGATAATTATCATCTTGGGTTAATTGGTCAATTTATTAAGGATATATGATCATGGTGGAGTGATGAGAGAGATCTATACATATAATTATGTAATCCTTCTCTTTTAATAAATTGCTTATTGAGATGACAGAGAGGGAGAGTTAATGTGCGTAAATGAATACATGTCTAAGAGGTGAGTGGTCATATATAAGGGGAGATATGAGTGATTGGTGATGGTCATCTCATGAGCTTGTAGTTGATATGATCAAATAATGAGAACGACTAACGCATCTATAATTGCCAATCTCTAGTCGGTTATAGCTTGGATAACATAATCATCATTGGTATAGCATTCTATGGCATAACATCTTGTATTATTTATTGGAGAAACCACTTGCGTAGGTTTCGAGGAATGAAGATGCATAGACTAGAAAGGATGAACATGAAGACTTGAAGATCTACATTCCAAGTTCAAAGGAATGTTTCATTAGGATTAACATTACCTACCTAGAGAGTTCACATCAACATGGGAGTTGTCTTCATCAAAAGTTGATGAGACAACATTACAAGCACTATAAGCACACCTATTCGAGTCCATTTATCAACAAGGAAATCAAATTTATAGACTCCACGTGAAGGAAATGACCACACATCCAAATCAACCATTGAAAATTGAAGAATTGGTTGAAGTGTTGAAGAAAAAAACACTTTGGTTAAGAGTTTGGCTAGCGTTCGGTCAAGGTTTTGGTTAGGTATTTGGCTACAGAAGCATTAAGGTACGGAAAAGGAAGAAAGGCATTTAGACCTTCGGCTAGCAATTGGTCATGCTTTCGGCTACTGAAGACTAAGGCATGAGAGAGAAGCCAAGGAGAAACTGACTTTGGTTAACGACCAGTTGATCTATCGACAGCCAAAGCGATGTAGACAGTTTGTAAAACTAGCCATTAGTGGGAGCTAAATGGAGGGAATAGAGTCCCAACAGCTCTATGGTGAGGAGACGCTTGGGTAGCCAGAAATAGGGCTTTGAATAGTGGACTTCAAAACTCTTAAGCTATAGATTTAACCATTGACTCTGATGGTGTAAATTAGGAAGCTCAAACTTGTTGAAGGAATGATGTAATCTTTAGCTTGAATCCAAGGAGGTTCATGTGTAAACCAAGGAGAGGTCATTGCATGTGAGGTTTTGCTCAAGTGTTTGAACTTGGTTGTATTATAAGTGCCCTACTCATTAATTGCTAATAGCTGAGAACTATTCTTCATTTACTTGCCTATCATAAATAGATTGTGCCTACTTGCTTGTGCTTAGTCAAATGTGCCAAATTTAATCATTTTTTGTGACTATCCTTTCTATGTGTTTAAATTTGTTTAATTCTTCTTAAATTATTAAAATCATTTCTATTCATTGTCCACTTGCGAATAATATAAGGACTTAAGGATTGTGGGGGTCCAACTATTTATCTAAGTGTTGAGTTAGTTCTCACCTGCATTTGTTGTGCCTTCATTTGTGTTCTTGTGTTTTTTTTTTTGTTGGAAACCCCTTGAATGAAGCAAAACAAGCTGAGCACCTAGGCACTGAACTAGGGCTCGAGCGCTTACCCACGGCTTGAATTTCCCACTTGGCTCAAATCACGGGCGCATATATGCTATCTAGCGCCCTTGTACCGGTACTCGCTTAACTCAAGGGTTCCCTTCCCTTATTGGCACCCTTGTGTCCTTCCTGCGCTTTTGTGTTTTGACTGTTAACCCCTTCTTGTTAAGCCGGCATCCTTGCAGTGTCATCTATCTAAATGATGATGGGCAAGTGGCATCTCTTGATTGAACAGCGTGAATGGCACCGGTGCCGCCACCCAGTGACTTTGTACTGGTCAGTTTTCCAGATTTCTATAAATCCCATCCCTTCTGCTAAAAGTATCATGCATGAAATATGGATTTCCCTTGTTAGACTCATGATTCATATCGATTCACGTCCATGTGCATATTATGCATTTTCTTTGAATGTATCATGCATGAAATATGGTAGAAATTGCATATAGAAGCTATTTTGTACTTACTGCGGATCTGTAATTCATGTTCGATGACTTTTAGTTTCATGTTGTGAGGATATTTTTTGAAATGCTTTTGCTCATGATTGGATCTAGGTGTTAGATACATTCTGCTAAAAGTTTAAACTAAATGAACATCGTTAAGGGCTTTGACAAAGTTATTAGTGAAGGACTAGGCACTCAATTTCTTCTGAAGCAGTGATGGAGTTTATTTTGTATGTTGATAAAACCGGTTGCGTGAAGTGTACAGAGCTACAAGGTAGAATCCTAATCTCTGGGCGTGTGTTAGTGTAAAATTTGGTAAGTCAGGAAAATGGTGGTAATAATCTCTCAAAATTTTCCCAAACCTTAGTTTGGATGCTTAATAAGTCCATACAAAAAATTTTAGGATGTTTGGACGCCTAGAAAGCCTATTAAGAAATTTCCCACCAACTTAGGTAGCCCACTCTCCAGAAATCCAAGTGTTATAAGCCTATGAATCCGATTTTCCCCAAATTTACCTAGATCAAATTTATGGAGATCAAGCCCGTTTGGAGGAAATTCGTTTAGATTTGGCTCTTCTGAAGTGGGCAGTACTCAACCAGCCTCAGCATATTGTTGCTGACCAGGTAGCCAAACTTCCAAGAAGGCTCAAGGTGTCGGAGCCAACAAAATTGGGAGGAATCAGATCGGCAAAAGATCTGTAGAATTTCATCTTGGAGATGCAGGAGTATTTTCGAGCTACTGAGATTCCTGCTCATAAACAAGTTTCAATGGCCAGTATGTTTCTGACGGGCGATGCCAAATTATGGTGGAGGACACGCACCAAGGATGGAGAGAAGGCTGGACGTCCTAGGATCAAGACTTGGGAGAATATGAGGGGAGAACTTAGGAATCAGTTCTTACCGACCAATACAGCTTGGGTGGTGAGAGATGCTTTGAAGAAGCTACGACAAACTAAAACAGTGCGAGATTATGTCAAGTAGTTCAGCTCATGTCTTTTGGATATACAAGTCATGCCAGAGAGTGATAAGCTTTTCAACTTTGTGTCAGGCTTGCAACCTTGGGCGCAGATGGAATTGAAGAGTCAAAAGGTGTAGGATTTGCAGAGAGCATTGAGTGCAGCGGATGCCTTAGTAGATTTGAGACCTGTAGTGGGTCAGAGTGGAGATGACCGCATTCCCAAGGAGGGCAAGAAGGCTGGAAGTGGCAAGAGGTCATTCAAGCCGAGGCAGAAAGGGAATGGGAAAGCTGTTCCTAGGGTCGAGCAAGGCAATTCTCAAGGGGGTGATGTGAGGCCACAGCTAAGGTGTTTTAGTTGTGGAGGACCTCACTGAGTTAGAGATTGCCCGAGTAACCCTAAGGGGAAGATGGTTGCAATGCAAGCCGAGGAAAGTTCTGATTCAGGTAAGCCAGTTCGGATGTCATCATTGCAGATGATAGGAGCTCTGAGGGTTGAGAAGCCTAAAGAGGAAGGTTTAGGGCTGATGTACATTCCAGTGATTTTGAATGGAAGACAGGTTTCAGCATTGGTTGATATAGGGGCAATGTACAGCTTCGTTTCGTCGAAAGTGTCGGATCAACTAGGTCTAAAATTGAGGGTTACTAATACTAGGATCAAGGCTATGAATTCACCGGTAAAGCAGGTTCAAGGAGAGGCTAGAGGAGTCCGGATCTGTTTGGGGGTGTTCAGTCGCCGTCCTGATTTCATGATTGCGGAGATTGATGACTTTGTGGTGATTCTTGGTAACAATTTCTTCATATCAGCTTGTGTAGGAGTGCTGCCACACTTGGGAGGTGTGATGGTGATGTCCCAGGGTAGTGGTTGCTTCGTGAGGGGACACAGCAAACCTATAGGGGTAGGAGTTCCAGAGACTAGCGAGGTGCAGCGTTACATGTGGTCGAGGTCAGTGAGGAGAGGTCTACTCGTGTTGTGGAGGTGGTATACAGTAATCTGGGTGCTCAATTGGGAGAGTTTCCAAGTTTGGTCCCGAAAACCCTAGCTGGCTTGTTTTCTTCCGAGCAGCTTGGTGGGAATTATGATGGCTTGGTAGTGGATGCAAGGGCCCAGTTCGGGTGTCAGTGGAGATACCTAGAGGACTGGAGGAGTCCGTTGGGCTGGTTGGAAAGGTGCGTGTGGTCCAGCAGAGTGGTGTGGATAAGCTAAAGTTTGATAGCATAATCCAAAGTGGGAGTTCCTTGGAGGTTGCCAATGACTTCAAGAATAACTTCAGGGATTGCAAGAGTGAGTTGCTGCATGCGGGCGGGCATGGGTATGCTCTATATCTGTGTTCGGGGAGTAAGTCAGTATTCCATGCAGGTGACATGGGACATTCGGGTGGAGAATGCTCACTACTGTCAGTTGAAGTTACTAACTGATGATGAAACACCAGGGGGAGAACCATCGTATCAGGGGTACCACTTGATGGAGATGGGGTGTCGACAGAAGATTTGCTTCTTCCCTGTGTAGGAAAGACTGTTTTCGCTGAACAGGGTCTTTATGTCTAGAACCTTCACGGGGTATCCACAACCGTATTCGACCAAGGTTGCTAGAGATCGGGTATGAGCTGATGGAGTAAGTGCGGAATCTGGAGATAGGGTTTCACTTACGGTGTTTGGTTTGCAGGGAGGCAAATCAGTCTTTTCTTATTCCACTTGTCTAGAGAGACTGCCATTGGATGGGGTGAGTTCGTGTTGGGCAGATTACCAGTAGTGCTTTACATGGAGGAGAAGAAACATGATCGAGATGCTTGATTTGACATTGGCTACGTTGTAGAGTCTTAAGGATGCTTTGAGCGGCAATTCCTTGAACCACAGGAAGTTGTGTGTTCGAGTTGGAGTCGAAATGGAATGGTTGGAGCATGAAGTTGATGGGAGTGTTTAGGTGTATATGCAAGGTCTCAGACATTAGAGATCGGGGATGATGCAACGGGGGAGCTAGAATCACAAGGTGACAGGCCTATGGTACATAGAGCGGGGGCGTTGCTATGGTGTCGTGGTGACATACAGTCGAGAAGAATCAAGTGCGGCTTTTTGTTGATGAAGAGGGGGACAGACCTTCCTTCCGATGAGGACATCGCCTCTCATTGGTGGGGGAGGATGTTACAGACCTGATCCATGGGCATTGCCAGATGCTAGGATTTTGGTATTGTTCCTAGTAGTCCAGCATCCATGAGGGGGCAGCAGTGGCTATCCGAGTGGTGGAAACAACATACTGAGGCCGATGTGTTTAGTTGCTGGTGACAACCGAGGTGCACATGATGGGTGCTGCAGGTCGAGTAGCGGGTGCCAAAGTACCGAGCATGATACTGCTTGATGCACCGAGCAACCTCATGACGGGAAGTCCATAGCGTGGGGGTCGATGCTAGCCGGGAGGGTGGTACCAAATATGTATCGGGAGTCACTGCGAGTACCAGGAGCAGATGCCAAAGAACCGAGCATCATGACTGAGCGTACAGCGGATGACGGATTGTGACCGAGCATCAGGCGCTCCCGGGTGAGTAGTGTGATCGTGTGCCGAGCGTTACCGAGTGATGGGAATGATCGAGCGCGCATGGTACCGAGCATCAGGTGTGACCGATAGCCTACCGAGTGTCGGGTGTGATTGATGCTGCGCGCGGTCGTGCTTGCGGGTCATTGTGCGTGACTGGCGCCTTACAGGTTCACGCATGATGCATGGGCGTGATCGATCACGGTAGTGCAAGAACATGGAAGATCGAGTGGATGCTGGTGTATGGTGCGACCAAGCTACCGAACGCTAGGATAGGTCAAGTGCTGGTTAGGGTCGAGCCAATGGAGGTGAAATGGGCAGGTTCCTATTTTGTAGAGATTGTTGCCGGGACCCGATGGATCAGCAAGGCCGCCATCGGGTTGGTGGAGTTTTGTCACCAAATTGGATCATGACTTGGGAGAAGATAATGATCGAATATGTGCAACTAACTCCTGGAGATAAACATGTGGCCGTGTGGATAAACCTGGAAGTGGGGATAAGGACCCGGTGGGTCTTTTGGAGATAAAGATGCTGGACATTGTTGTTTATTTGGAACTACGGGATATGCTGGAATATATATACACAAATTGAAGTGAAGGACAAGACTTTCTTCTAGAATTGGAGAAGGACCTGAATTGAGAGGGGGGCGGGCTCTTGGGAGAAAAGGACGAGCAATTGGTGATGCAGCGTGTGCGGGAATTGATTTGCAGAAGACACCAAAGTTTGCTGTAGACAGTTCTTCGTGGTGAAGGGCTTGGAACTTCAAGTTGCTGGGCATTGTCGACCGGGGGTTATCAAGATGCACGTCTATGGTTTTACAACCTAGTGCCATTCCGATATTGCATGTAATCAAGTTGATCTGTGGGAGACGACTTGAGAGTTGTGGCTAGGATTGTGGTAGTTCCAGCGGTGTGAGTTCCATGTAGTGGGTATATTGGGCAAGCATGTGGGGCTGTCCACAAGCCGAGCAAGTACTTGTGAGAGGAGTTGAGTGCTTGTAATTTCCTTGTATTGGTTTTATAATATAAGGTTGGGAAGTGTTTTTCCCATATATGTGGTCTTGCTTGTTGGTTGACATTTTAGGCAGGGAACGTTAGTACCAGGTCGTGGTCGACGTTTACAAGGCAGTGAAGTTGTGGGAACTTGTTGCTGAGACAAGGAAGGAGCAGACGACACAAGTGAGTACCAATAGCGCTATCGAGTAGCGGTGTTTGGTGGCGTGATCGAGCGAGTGCTAGTTGGCGCTAGCGTGTGCAGCATTGAGAAGATAGTTACCTGTATTGCTGATCGGTAAACCTTGTGGTGTTGAGTTGTGGCCGAACCCGAGTGTTGATGGTTTGCTGTTTTGCTTCCGGGATTAATTTAAACTGCTTAATTGACTTGAAGGTTGAGTGTTTCTAGGCTAGAAATACGCCGCATAGGTATGGTTTCGGGGCGAAAAAATTTGTCCTAGAAGTGCGCCTGGGACAGCTATTGCCTTACGCCAATTGAAGATTCACGAGCAAAATTATGCACCTGGGACAATGGTGGTTTTTGCATTAAAGATTTGGAGACATTACTTGTACGGAGCCCAATTCGAAGTGTTCACTGATCACCAGAGTTTGAAGTAATCTTCATACAAAATGATCTAAATCTTCAACAGGGGCGGTAGATAGAATATTTGAAGGACTATGACTTCCAAATTTTATACCATTTGGGGAAAGCGAACGTTGTAGCCGACGATATGACTCGGTAGGGCAAGGTGGACAAGGGTCAGCAACTAGCTAGACTTTGGACTATGTTAGTTGAAGTGGTGGCTATTATTAACCAAGTGGAACAATTGACAGGATTGTTGGCAAACCTGGTTATTTCCAATGAATCCGTTGACCGAGTTAAGTTGCCACAAATGAAGGATGAGGAGCTGAATGAGATGTTGAACAAAACTCCTGACATGCTAGCAGATTCCAACAGTGTAATCAGATTTAGAGGGAGGTTATGTGTACCCCACGATGATGCACTAAGACGGAATATTCTGGAGGAGGCTCATATCTCAAAGTTCTCAATGCACCTTGGTATTACAAAAATGTACGAGGACTTAAAGCGAACCTACTGGTGGATTGAGATGAAGAGAGATGTGGTAGATTTTGTTTCTAAGTGTCAGACGTGCCAACTGGTCAAAGCCCAACATCAACTACCCGGTTGATTATTACAACTTTTGGAAATACCTACCTGGAAAAGGGAGTGTGTCACTTGTAATTGTTTTGCTAATCTCCCAAGGACTCTAAAAAGGCATGACTCTATATGGGTGGTTGTGGACTGTCTGACTAAGGCAGCTCATTTCATCCCCACAAAATCAATAAAGACGGCGGAATACCTAGTAGAATTGTATGTCAATAGCATTGTCAAGCCGCATTAGATTCCAAAGGAGATAGTCTCTGACAGAGATCCTCTATTCACTTCACATTTCTGGGAAGTTTTCCAAAAAACTATGGGGACCCAAATCAAGCTACATACAGCAAATCATCCCAAAACTAATGGTCAGAGTGAGAGGTCTATTCAAACTTTGGAGGATTTGTTGAGAGCTTGCATCTTTGACTGGAGAGGAGATTGGGAGAAACACTTAGCCTAGGCTGAATTCACCTATAATAACTCTTATCAAGCCAGTATAGGAATGACACCATTTGAAGCTTTATACGGTAGGCCTTTTAGATCCCCATCATGCTGGTTGGAGTCTACCGAGGCGGTTATAGTCGGGCTAGAGATGGTGAGAGAAGCAGCTGAAAAAGTGCAACTTATTCAGCAAAGGCTTAAGGCAGCATAAGATCGACAGAAAAGTTATGCTGATACTCAAAGGAGGAACCTAGAGTTTCCAAGTTGGGGAGTTTGTGTATTCAAAGACATCTCCTAGGAAGGGAGTGATCAGATTTAGAACATCAGGGAAGTTGAAGCCAAGATTCATAGGACTATTTCCAATCTTGGATCAAGTCAGAAATTGTGCATACAAAATAGTATTACCACCTAGCCTCGATGGCGTACACAATGTTTTTCACGTGTCAATGCTAAAGAAATATGTACGAGATGAGAATCATATCATCACAAATTTTGCCACCTTAGAGCTGCAATTGATTTATCGTATGAGGAAAAGCCGATTCGTGTCTTAGTAAGAGAAACTAAGACACTTCGGAGCAAGGAGATTCCTTTGGTAAAGGTATTGTGGAGAAATCTGGCATCAGAAGAAGCTACATGGGTGACTGAACAAGGAATGGGCAGGAAATACCCTAGCCTGTTTGTAGCATAAAATTCATGTAATTGTAGGAACATGAACTGATTCCGAAGATGTACTTAATCAAGATTGTCTTGTTAATGTTATGATATTTCGGGGACGAAATATTTCTAAGTTGAGGAGATTGTAAAGACTCGAAAAAATATATAAATAAATAAATATTTGACGCAGTAAGATCGGACGTTGGAGAATTTTATTTCCATTTATATTAAAATTCTCTACCTGGTCAATTATCATTAACTGGTTAAGTAAAACATATCATTTACCCGGTTAAGTGAAAGATATTTTTTACCCGGTTAATTATTATTACCTGGTTAAGTAAAACATATCATTTACCCAGTTACCCGGTTAAATAAAATACGGGCGTTGGTATGTTTTCACATACTTAAGCCGTATTGGGTGAAAGGACGTCATTTTTCATTTTTATATAAGAGGTAAGGGGGGCGTCATTCACATTATTTCCAGTTGCCAGATGCAGGTTACCTCCTTGCTCGGGTATTTCCCTCTTTGCTTCTTCTTCTTAATTTTTATACATGTATATTTTAGATTGATAATAAGTTTAATTGCATTGATAATAAGTTTTAATAATCCCAGGTACTAAAGTTTTAAATCAATAACAAAAATTAATCACCGTTGGAATAGTACCATCGACGACTTCCTTGCCGGGGTTCATGGCGGTGAACGATCCGATATGGGAGGACGGCCCTCGTTGTCAACCAGTCATGATCGATTGTTCCCAGAGATGGAGGCCGGCCTGAATTAGCGGCAGTGAAAATAGGGGAAGACGATTGAGGAAGAAATCCGGCTGGTGTGGGCAGTAATCGGAGTCCAATCCGGTCGGCAAGGATCTCTGGAGGGCTGAAGGTACCTAAGCAAACATGTGATCGGGGTGGCCGCAGCGGAATTAGCTACGTGAGCACGCCGCTAGGCATGGCGCTACAGGCGTCGTGCAACTGGAAAAGGGTCGAGGTTGGCTGGGGAAGTCCAGCGACGTCACCACGGAGCTGGGGAGTGACGGTCGACGGTGGCCGCCGACAATTGACGGCGGTCGGAGGTGAACGATGGTGGTGGCAAAGTGGGCAGTTTCGTTAATAAGGGCTGCCTCGACACCGGCTCAAGTTAAAAATAAAACTAACACATAGTAAATCTTTAAAGATATTTATTTTAATGGGATAGAAGTTAAAAATTGCCAAAAAGATTAAATAAAATATTATACGAAATTGCCATAAATAATAAAAGTACGGTCATGATAACCGGTCAATAATTAATCGACTTATTACAAGCGATTAAATTAAATTATAGGGTTATAAATGATAAATAAGATAAAGATGTCACCTTTACCGTATTAAGTTAATATTTGGTAATTAAAATAATTAATTTAATAACAAATTAGTAAGGTAGAAAAATGAATTAATAAAATATGACTGTGTAGAAATTACGAAATAGCATAATTAAATAAGGAAGGATTGAACCTTACTGAATTAGATAAATTACAAATAATTGTATTAGTGATATCTTTAAATTAAGATGATACAAATAATAATAATAAATTCCAGTTCAGAAATAAATTATTTAATGTGGCATATTATATTGTCGAAATTTAATAGATAGATTAATCATTTAGTTGAATGCATTTTCTACATAAATAAAATTATACTTATATATAATTTTATGCTTTTGTTTAGATTAGGATCGTGGTCGCAGCTACGGTATTACGTACAAGCTAACCAGGTCCGTATAAATAGTGAAATGTTGTATATTCCCTTATGGCCTAGATCCAACGTGTGTAACTGGGGTCAAGGAATTGACTCAGTCCGACACGGGGTCACACCTTTAAATTTACTTGTAAGACAATATGGAGTCTCTCAGCACTCGCGAAATAGGGAGTCTCTGTCACGAGGCAGCATCCACGACACGAGATAACACTTGCGAAATAGGGAGTCTTTGTTGTGCGGCGGCAATCCAGACCTTGAAAACTTGCCCATGCCGAAAGGGGATGTCAGATAAACGGCTCATTATATACTTGTGATACCGAGAGGGTGAGCAAATGGCAAATATCGGTAACTAAATAGACCATAAGTCACGTAATGTGTGCGTGCATGCATGAGATTGTAGTGGGATGGGCGGCCACCCTCCCCGTATCATAAGAGTTCGGCATAGGCTCACTTCACTAAAAACTTTTGAAATAAGAATAAGGAGTATATTTGACTTTTTATTTAATTATATGGCTTAGTGGCTTTATCACTAACGAGGAATTGCCTCCGCAGGTGTGCAGGTTTAGGCATAGATTGAGAGCGGGTTGGTGGATCTTTTACCAACCAAGGTTATGAGAAAATAATAATGCATTGAACTTCCTTTATATTTATTTGAGTTATAAATGTGGTTATGGGAAACAGTCCAAGGCTGTGGGACAATTATTATTGTGTCTTGTCTAAAACATAGTTTACTTTGAATGGGTTATACTTATGGTTTAATTTTTATATAACACCTGGCCAGCTAGGCCCATACTATTTGTGAAAAATGGTGGGTCATTACAATTTGTAGAAGGATAACCCATGTACTGGGTGAGATTTGTGACTAGTTTTAAAAGAAAATTATACAATTGTCATATCAAAAAAAAAATTGACATCTTGAAACCATGCCTGGGGTAGTGCTCCTAAATTTAATATGTATCATAAAATTTTAAGCCAAATAATGACAAATGATATATATGTAAAACATATTAATTAATAGGAAATAAATTATATAAATTAGCATTAGTCCTTAGGACTTTGCAAGAACATTCCAATCTTTATTTTTTTAAAAGAAGTTGATACCAAGAAAATACAAACTATAATTTATTTATTATGAAGTAGCGATTAAAGTTGACATACAAGAAGCTAAGCAGAGGAGAATGAAAAGGAAGTCGTTATGACCTATATGAGTTAAGCTCCACGTTATAGATCAAAGAGCTCATCCCACATAACCCATCATAGATATGGAACTTGAATCAGGCTTGGATCACATCGACAAATATATCGAGATAAGAACACAACACATGCACACACATAAAACACATAATTAATTTAACTACTTACTTAATGGAGCATTAAACATCATTAGGTAACTTAATTAGGGTTTAGGGTTTCAAGCATACTTAATTGGAAAAATCCAATCTTAAGGTTTAATCAAATAGACTTAACGGGATGACTTTTTAGACGGGTCTAACGATGTCTAAATGGTATGAAATTTGGATCAGTGGTCCTTGACACTGTTAAGGATTTGGGTAACAAATTACTAAGTCCTTGCATATGGGCCAAGCTGGAAAACAAGGCCGACTAAGATTGGGCTAAGATGCTATGACCAATATTCCAGGGCCGTTGATCAATCTTCTTTAATTTTGTTCATGAACTTGGAGAATCCAAATGGGCTTGGGTAGACGAGTAATATTAGCAAACATCGTGGGCTTAAAATAAAATATCACTATCGATGTTAGAGTGTTTATGAATACAAGCTTTATTACAATCTTGGAGTGATACAATGTGGACGTCCCTTATCCTTCTTCAAAGAGGGTACCCCCCTTCCCCCTCCTTCTCCCGCTGTCCATCCCACACACCGTTTGTACTCTAGGCAAGGCACTAAGAGTTAAGCATACTAGCAGCTATCTCTAAATTGTTGCTAGAAATGAAGCTTAAGGACAAGGAGGCTATGATTGAGGACTCAAAGCTTGTTTCTACTAAAAGGTGAAGATGTATTTAGTGGCATTAACAAAGTATCGCATTGAACAGTCCATATCTTTGAATAGACACGGGAGGGGAAGGAATTTGCTAGGTCATTTTCGGAACTGGGTGGACCTATTGGGCACGAGGAAACCATAACGCAAGATCTACTGAGACAAAGGCTCCCAAATTTTATGATGTTGTAGGGACAAAACCTAAGATGTGGGAAAGTTTTCATGCAACTTAATCACCATTTGGCTTCGGATTTTGTATCCGGAGTTAGAGAACAAGGGTTTCACCCTTCATTTCTGCACACTCCTAAAATCCGGATTAACTAGCCACCCAAATGATATTAATTGTTGCCAAAATCAAGATGTTTCTCGTAAACAATTATTGAGTCCATCCTTTTGTTACCTTTACAGATTTTATTAACATCTTTAAATAATCTTACCATGGAGCACAATTTCACAGTATGACAAATCACACATACATCACAACAAACTACCAAAAGATTAGGGGTTTTGTTCATGTTCTTAAAGTAATTTTCTTAGTGTGATAAATTTATAGGAGCAATCTCAAACAACGATCTACAATCATGAAAAATATGGGTATTGAAAGATACCTACATCAGAGTGTAAAAATTAAGGAAATTAACGGCCAGGGTATAGGGATCACAAATCTAACATCTTTTGCAAAGTTTAGCACCCCAAAATGATTATACATTCCATAACAAATAATGTAGTTTACACGCAAGATGTAGATCTATCTCTTGTGAGTGCAACAAGAAAAATACAATGCAATAAGATCATATACACAATGAGATATACATTTTATATAGAAACAGTGCATGTAGACAACCTTAAAACATTTAAAAATACTTATCTATTTTTATATGCTTGGAAATAAGATGATTTCAGAGCATAATAACTCCTACCATGTAGATCTACAATAAAAAAAAATTAAAATAAAAAGGACACAAGCATACAAAAAGAAGCTCATAATTGCTGGAAGAGGTAGAAAGGAGAGAGTTTTACCTTATGGGGGACCAAGAGGAGGTCTCTTGGAGCTTCCTAACCCTAGAACTATTACCCTAGGGAGCTTGGCTTGGCTTGGAGAGGCCTAGGAGAGACTAGGAAGAGTTCCGAAGAAGGAGGGAAGGGGCAAGGGTGGAAGGGAAGGTCGTAGATAGAAGCAAGAGGTAAAAAGGTTGGAAATAAGCTTTTCATTTATAGGCTAAAAACCTTGGGCCAGTGCAAGGGCGCTTGGATGGGGTCTTAGCATTACGCACTACCAAACTGGACCGTACAAAGCTAGGAAACCCGGAACACACAAGCTTCTGAGCGAACCGCACGCAAGTTTGGGTCAACTCTAGCGTGCAAGGGCATTCATGCATCACCTTTGCATCTAGGGGAAAAGAGGGGAAATTCAAATTTGAGTGTAAGGGCGTTGTCCTAGCACTATTATGCCATAGCCTAAAACCCTAGCCCTAGTCGAGGCTGGAGCAAGGGTGATGTAGAGTGCATTTGTGCCACTGCAGGTTGCGTGCACTTTGGGTTTCCACCGTAAATGTGTTGCGGGTCCTATTGAGGCTAGGATTGATCAAAATGAGGTTCAAACACATAGTAAGCAAGGTAGACTCTTAAGGGATATGGTCCTAACATCTAATTAGACCTGACTTGACTAAACCAAAAATACAAATGGGTCAGATGCCTAGGGTCCAACATGGGTGCCAATGCCAAAGGAGGATATAGCCAATCAAACACATATTATACCATACACGAATCACAATGAGAAGGGTCAGGCCCATCTAACCCAATCTGGGTAAAGACCAAACTGACTCGAAAACCCTCGAGCAAATGGCCCTCCCTTGACATTGTTAGGGATCTTACCCTTACAATTCTTATATCCACTGTACAAGGGCCGAATGAATCAGAAGAATATTTCATCAAAAGGTACACATTTAGCATCAAGCTGTAAGGAGAATCTATATAACACATCATTTATAGAGATGTACATGAATTACGTGCATATAAAGATTTGAACAAAGCTAGTGGGGAGTAACCCACAAAGCTTTAACCAATTGATGTAAGCGGCATTTGAAGTCAAATTGGACGTTAAGCATTCGGAAAAAGAAAAAGTTGAGGTATGAAGTTCAAAGACAAGAATGAAGCAAAGGGCACAACCAATCAAAACAAGAAAAAAGTGATGCTTGTAAAAGTATATGGGAAGGAAGAGGCAAGAAAGGCAAAAGCTAAATTAGCCTAAGGGGATACTTTTATGAGGCCACAGGTTATTCCCCTCAAGGAAAAGTTGGCCAGAAGTTCACTTTTGACACAGAGGATACAAAAGATATTTTTTGTATACTCCTAGAGAAAGGAAAGATCAGTTTACCGGAGCCAAAAGACCAAACAAAGTGGGGCAATAACCCAAAGTATTGTCTTTATCATAGATGCATCAATCACAACATTAAAAACTAATTGCTTCTTAAAAGACATAATTGAGGAGTTTATGTGACACCCCAATTTTGGCTCACCTAAGAACCGAATCGGAAATGTCGTGATCGAGTTAATTCATGTCTGAAAAAGCTAGTCTATAGGACTCGATCAATTATGTAGATCGAAGTAACCCATTTGGCGTCAAGAGAATGGAAGACATCGATAAATACGCGTAAAAAATACATACATATAAGTAAAAGAGTAAAGAAAATAATTGTGTTGTGCTCATGTGTGTGTAATGTTTATCTGTCCTCCCACCATAGCTGATTCAAAATCATGAAACCTACATATATAAAATAATATGAAAAATATTAGTAACGAGTGTTATTGCTCAAGAAATAACTAATAGTCAAACTGGCATAGAAGAGCTGACCCTACTGCTATAAGTGAAATTATTTATATACTCCTTCATAGAATTTCTCACAAGGGCATTAATTAAAAGTTGTCAACCTCACTTGACAACGTCTTCTTTCTGTCTCATCTCATACTTCATCAACTTTAAAAACTATTCCTTGCACGGTAACATCACTTTTTTTTTCCACCCCTCTACATTCTTGTTATCACTCTTGGCCCCGAGTACAAAGTCTGAGTACTCCCAGGCACGCATCTTTAGTACCGTTTTAAACCACAAGTTTAGACATGCACTGCATTGTAGTACCCATAAACTTCCACACTTTTCTGTTTGATGAATACAAAGGTGGAATTGTCAACTCCATAGGGAATGGAACATACGCTCACCAATTCCAAAACCCACTTTGACAAACAAGTGCCCTATCTCAAGATGCGGTTGTTGGTTTTCCCCTATCTCACATCTCAGTGGAAAACTCAAGAAAATCATATATAGGCCTTGGAAGAGATTTATATAATAGGCCAAAGGCAACTTGCGGTGGATTTTGTTTTTGAAATCAGACTCGAGGGATCTCATCCTCGAGTATTATTAATCATAGAAGTAAAATATGTCTAAATAGCCCGTGTAAGTGGTTTCAAATAAAACAACCATTTACTATGTCTTGCGATTTAGAAATCAAATCAGCAATAGAGTATAGTGATAAAAAGTGAGACGAGTCCTAAGAGGCCTGTGGCTCAAGCTCCAAGTGCGACGTCTCCTCTATGTCGAGCTCGAACTCCGAAACCTATATTAAAGCCTACTGCTAAGTAAAGTACTTCACTATATGATGGATGCTTGTGGTATGTGCTCACATCATTAGTATATAATAATAAAGAAGACCACTAAATAAACCTACAACTAAGCATATCATGTAAATCCAACATAATAAAGGAAATAACTAATAAAAAATAATAAATAAATAAATACATACACTCATGAATAAATAAATAAATAATAAATACATGAAAATAACCAATACTCCAATCATAAAATAATAATAACATATACTATATAAATACACTGCTAAACACGAGTAAATATCACATATACTCATGTTATAAATATATAAATAAGTAAATAAATAAATAAATAAATAAATAAATAAATACTTTATTTTAAATTAATCATGAATAATAATATCATAGTCATCATTGTTATCCAATTCAAAATACACAATTAAATACAAATCAATAATAAAATACATGCAACGAACAAGTAGATAAGTAAATAAATAAATATATACAATTTAATAAACATGAATAAGATTAAATATTAATAAGTAAATATATCAATAATAATAATAAATCATCACATAAGCACTCATCATATACGACAAATGTAAAAATAAAAAGAATAAACAATAATTAATAAACAAATAAATAAAAATAGATAAATAAAATCGATCATAACATCAAAATATGTTAAATAATGTGAATATGCATCTAAACTATATAAGGGTTCTCGAATTACAAAAATGTGAATATGCATCTAAAAATAAAAAAAATGAGCTAAATCGGGCTAACTCACTAAACCAAGCAGGGTTGGCCATGTTAACTGGGTTGAGTTGGTTGGTTTGGTTTGGATTGCTGAACACGGACATGGGCTCAAACTAGCAGACTTTGGCTCAACCAGGTGGACGAAAATGTGGGTAAGCAGACGAGCATTAGTAAAAGGGTCGAACAGTGCGGGCAGTGCCCGTCGCCAGAAAACACCAACGACGGCGTGGCTGGGGTCACCGCCGGTCGGGATCAAAGTCCTTGACAACGAGGAAGATTATGGTGGTGGCGATCGGTGGAATCCGACCGTTGGCTCGCTGGGAAAAGGCCAAAAAGGGCAAAATCGCTGTCAGGTCCGGTGGCGAGGCCAGCGGTGATCGCAACCATGGTGGTGATCATGGGTGGTCTCAAAATAAAGATCTCGATGAAACTAATTTCTGTGGGTAGTCAGATCGGTCGGAAGTGGCTAGTCAGCGCCGAAAAATAGCCCTGAAGGGTGGTGGAAATGACAGTGAAAATCGATTGCAAAAAATGTCATCGTTGGTGGCGATTGTGGGTACAGACCGATAGTCGGCCATGAGGTAGTCATGGCAGTACCGATATTGTGGTTGGAGGAGGGTTGGGGTCTTGCTAGTAGTGAGCCAAAGTGGCCATGACGCTAAGGTGAGATTCCTCAAAATCGTGGGAAATCTCTTGAAATCAACATGGTGAAGGGAGGGCTGATGTGAATGGCTCCGATGTTGTCATGTGGCACGATCTGAACGTTTGTTAACTCGTGGCCTAGTGGGACCCACCTATGGGCATATGCAATATGTAAATAGATGATATCATCCAAAGTCAAAGCCTGCTCAAGAGTCCTAAAAGTGACTCTACTCTACATGTGGGAATTGAGGCAAAAATGCTAAATGGGCCTCGAACCTCAACTCAATCGGGTGAAAAACTACGACTCAATCAAGTTGGGCCTACAAGGGTATA
Source organism: Piper longum (assembly GCA_032619315.1). NCBI lineage: Eukaryota > Viridiplantae > Streptophyta > Magnoliopsida > Piperales > Piperaceae > Piper > Piper longum. The sequence goes on from JAVDBV010047866.1 coordinate 26,378, forward strand.
ATCCGATGATTTATAAACCCTATGATGCATGCAAATGAGATACCCTCAAAAATCCCACACAGATACTAAATGCTACAATGGTCTAAATCTAAACCTACAACCTTAGCTAACTTATAAAAATCATTTGTATACTTCACGTATAAAATGATAACTTTGTTCCACTGTTGCTTATCTTAAGTTATCATCTATATGTTAGGTATATTCAGCCACCATAACATACTTATATGGTTATCTAGGCCATGTATTCATGCGCTAAAAATTGGTCTTACTCGAGCTCGCTCGAATCAACTCAAGATTGGCCCGAACCGGGCAAAACTATAAGTAGGTAAAACACTAACCAAGAGTCAGATTTTACAGTTTATCACAGCTGGCATTATAACATTGGGTAGCAAGGAGAAACAAGTGTCAGTAAATGCTATTTCCATCCTATTTGGAAAAGATGGCCGCCACCCCATGTGAAGATGATTCTCACGAGATTGAGTCTAATCTTGTAAACTCATCTCCCCAATTTGAAGGGATGCAATTGGTAGATATTGACGATGGGAAGTCATGTGGGTTTCACCCGGACCTCCTCGTAGATGACTAGGCTAAGAAGAAAGGATAGAATATCCAGGGTGCTTGCTTGACCAAGATAGAATCAAGAAGTCAAAAGATGAAGTATGAAAGTGTAGGGCAAAAAGAAACAATTAAGGAAAAATATAAGTCAACCAAAGTGGGCAAGGAGGGAATACAACAAGGAATACGCCTTTTCCTTGCCGCCCCGACCAGCCCCGGCCGGTATACGCCGCCGCGACGCCCGAAAACGCCACCACAGACGCCGCGACCGCGACGCATTCGCCTCGCCGATTCCGGCGCCGCCGACCGCCGCCGTCGCCATCCACTGGCCGGCTCGGCCCCCTCAACCACCCAGCGACCGTCCCCGACCGGAATCGAAGCCGATCGCCGCCCAGCCCGGCCGAATCGAGCTACCCACCACCGCGCCTGTTTTTCCCACTTTCCGGCAAGCCGCCGCCTCCGTCGGCCACACCGACACCGAAGATGTGTCAGGCTCGTCGAGACGGTTCCAACGGTACCCTATACAGCTAGTAGACGCCGCCGGCGACACTCGCCGGAAAACCGTCGGAAACCTGCCGAAAAACCACTGAACCCGCCAGAAAACCACCGGAATTCGCCGGAAAACCGGAATTGGTGGAATTTGCTGGAATTCACCGGAGCTTCCACATAGCTC